>JAHZNB010002604.1:0-11656 GCA_027744295.1 Callyntrura guangdongensis | reverse complement strand
TTGTCATGCATAAAGCAAAGCTTTTCGTTGCATACGATTTCCACCTCTAATGATGACACACAAAAGATAAAAAGTGTTTGAAAGAGATAACGAGTTTAGAGAGATTTTAAAATGTAAAAACGTAAAGCGTCTTTTGTTCGAAAAGTAGAAGAATCTTAAAGAAAGGTAAACACAAAAATCTATCATGGTAGGAGTCTTCTGTTAGCAGCAAGCCAATACGTATTTTGTTATTGGCAAGCCATAAAAAGAATGGGCAAGTAAAACCGATACATGACCAGAAATTTAAAAGATCTCATTAATGGATGAAAGCTTTATGTTCGTTCATTAGGTCTGTATGAAGACGTGTTATTAGCCTAAGAGATTGTTAGCCAGGCTTACAACTACAACGCAACAATAGAAGAAAGAAAATACGGCGAATATTTTGAAGTAGGAAACTGTTTTCAAATCAGGATTGGGTCGCAAAGTGCAGTGCAGTCATTCGAGTGGTATTAGAGGGTGCACTATTATTATTATTAATATTATTAAGCACAGTGCGTTACTGTATATTAGCGTATCATTATTTGATGGGTTTGGAAACGATGCCACAGTCTTTTAAGTAAGTAATTTGTTGATGTCTTTTAAAACTGAACAAAAGTGCCAATTTTGAATCATTCATCATTTGTTAGTCGGACAAAACAAGAACTTGATCTGCGTATAATGTATCAAAAAGGAAAAGGAAAATGTGTCATATAACATATATACATTATAATAAATATAAAGGTATCATCTTATAACTACTACTGTTATATTATATTACGACTATGTATGTATTAACATTGCATCCTCGTCTGTCTACTTACTTAGGTAATCCTATTGACCTTGCGACATTTATAAAATAAAATTATTCCTTTGTAATATTCCAAACTATCAAATTCTTCAAACAAGTAGATCGTATTTCCCTTTCGATTGATTTGGTTCATTTATGTTTGTAACTTTTCAGTAAGATAACATCTTATTGTTAGTAGAGTGTAAAGAAACAAGTTTTACAAAGAAATAGTACCAAGTAATTTTGGAAACCCAAATTAACAGGTTGTAACTTTGTTGATGATTATTGAATATGAGTGTTAGTTCATTATATTTTTGAATATTTCTCTATGACTACCTTATAATCACCTTAACTAACACTAAACTAGGCACTGCATTTCACTTTAGTTTTAACCCTAGGTTGATAACAGCAAATACTTTACCTATATTTGCTTATTGAATTTCTGGATACGGATAAGATGCAATGTTCAACCACACGGAGCTGTCAATACACGTGATGTAGTATTTGTAGTGTAATATTAACGGTACTAAACAGCTGAAATTGTGAATCGTATGCCATATTAATCAAGTATCTATTTCCAGTTACTGCAGCCCAAAGCGCCAATAAGCGTCTCGGACTTTTTTATTTGTATACTTTTGCGGTTCTCTGATAAAGTGGCAAAATTGGAGTTTTGCAAAGTGGCACATACACACACATATACCAATTCATATAAATCTGACAGGGTGTGTTAAATTTAGGCTATACTCTTTTCTTTTGTCTAGTTTTCTTCCATTATTACTTTGATGTTCAAACCAAAAAGCAGAAATTTGCGGAGAGTAAATGAACCGAAGAAGTACAGTTATGTGGTGAGTGACTTTGTGTACTTTCCTTGGCCTGCTGGCTCCACAACCACAGCAGCTACTCAATACTATACTGACTACTTACTATCAAACTATCCAACAAAAGTAAACTTACAATATCTACTGGACTTGAGACCAAACCTTTTTTTAGGAGACTGGCGAAAGTAGGCGGTTGTATTTATAACAATGATTTTTTTCCTTTCTTTTCCTAACTTGATAACTGAAGCAGAAGAAGGGAAAATGCTTTTACTCAATTTCAGCCTAAAGCCTGGCCACTGAATAAACTTTTCCTTGTCGCTCGCAGCAGTGTGCTGGCTGCTGTCTGTGGCTTTGAGTCGTTTGCAATGGGCCAAGAAACCAGGAGAAAGTAAACAAGGGAAAGAAATATAAAAAAAAGAGAAAAAAGTTGCCAAAAAAGTGTCACGCTATATGACTGCTCTGAAATACCTACGTATCTTTACCAACAAAACCCATCTTCCAGTCAACTAAACATTAAATTACAGCAGGGAATGAACACTGGGCTGTGTAATATTCCTTATTTCTCTGCTTGTATTATTGTTATCATCGTAATAATCTTCAACAAACGAACAAAGTAAACTAGAGAGAAACTGTTCGAATGAGAGAGAGAGAATTGGCCATGGAAAAATCCACGAGCTTTACTAAAGAGGCAAGCAAAAGGAGACTTCTGAAAAATTATAACGGTGCTACCATCTGATATGACGATTCAGAAGGATGGTTATACGTTTCGTGGTAAAAGTAGTGGTGGTGTGGTGATGGCGATATGGTGGCAAGTGCACTAGTGCACAAATCCGATCCGATAAGGCCACATTTTGGCCAACTTTTGGCTGTCGCTCCACTGAACCTTTCTCTTCTCGTTTGGTGATAGGAGCACAGTTTTGCTTAAGAAGCCGTGTGTTGGTACGGATATACATTTTTTACAAAAAAACTGACTTTCACAAATTTCAAAGTTGAGTACATCTGACAGACAAATCTGGCTATTCCTCTTTTATTCCTTTTTTATTGAGTGAATCTGAAAAATACGTACAACTGCTGTCGTATGTATCTAAGTATTTTATTTTATTATGCAGGTCCGTACATGTCAAGAGGGCAGACAAAAAAGATATCTCCTCTATTTCTCGAAAAGATCCGTTCTCGTCGTGGACTCCTAAGATAACACCATCGAATAAACTTTTGCTTCATTGAGAACGGTAGAAGCGGTGGTAGTGGTGGCAGGGATTCTACCATTTCAGACCAGGTTTTGGTTTGCGTTCGTGGATTTTGTGTGCCATTTACAATAACCGTAATGTTTAAGTTTGATATCAATTTGAATATCACGATACTAGCCGTTCTACGAAGAAAAACGGATAAAAAAGAGAGCAAAACGGAAATTGAGTTTCGCTTTTCTCTCTTGAATAGAATAATTTTGTCCACAAGAGTCGTCGGTAAGGGTGTAATATTATTCTCTTTTTGAAGCTAAAGATGACATGGAAAACTAAAAGATGAAAGTCAATCTATACCACGGCTACCATCATAATCTCTTATTCTCTTTCTCTCTTTCTCTGTTTGCTGGTTTGCTGATAAAGTTTTATTGGCCAAATGTTCTGCACCGCTGTTATGCATAAGAAAGTTAGATTATCAGCAGTGGTTAAAAGAATCGAATTGAAATGATGATCCTCTTCTGGGTCGTTTTGAGGAGAAAGCGAATAAAATGCGGGAATAATGTGGTAGACTCTTTGATTTTATGACGCTTCTTATTTTTTCTACGATCTACGAACGAATTTTTCTACATACCGGTATTTCTCCGCTTATTGACTTCCTGTGCTACAGAGATAAGCACTCTTTATATTTATCTTTGATGGGATTCCCGAATGGGAAACAATTTTAATGAAAGTAACCATCACAAAGGAACATTTTGTGGGCCAAAGAGAACCCAAATTGTGTGTATCTGGGTAAGATGGTAACGAGCAAGTACGGCGAAACAGTCTAAAAAATGGTAATAGTAGTTAGCTTGATTGATAATAATAAATTTGTCTTTGAAGATGACGGTTAGTACATTTTGATCGGAATTAGTTACCGTACCAAGAAACTTATTTTTACGGACACATTGATGATGTGAGCCCACGAGGTTCAACAATTAAATGGATTAAATATTTTTTGAGTAAACCCTAACTATGGTTAAACGGGAAAATAATTCAATTTTCTTTCAGAAAAACCTCTTTCGTTAAAAGTGCAATACAATTGTGTGGTATTAAAAAGCTGTCAATAGTAGCGCAACACCAGTAAAAGTGATCACCTTCGCTAAAAAAAAAAGACGTAAACATTTCATTTATCAGCTTTGTAATTTACACACATTGGTTGTCGTACAAGATCCAACTGCTGATTTCTTTTCACAGTTAGACATTCATACGAAATGTGGTATATGCATCATCAGAAAGAAAAAAATGGTGCAGTATAATGTGTGGTAGTTAAGTGTATGCGTATATATTATTGTATGGCTACAAACAAAATAGAAATGGAAACGAGAATAATTGGCTTGTATCACGCAATACTTCTTCCTACGATTCTTTATTATTACCATTGTTATTACGACTCGACGACGCAATATGCCCATCCTTAACGCATTTTTCTTCGATAATGTATTTTTTCCGTCATTTCCTCATTCTGCTCCGTACAACTATCAACCCTGTGCTGCTCTGTTTTGACCATCAAAAATCCCGACAAAGTGAAGTAATGTTAGTGAAGTGGGAAGAATAAAAAAGTCACAGGATACTATTATTATTTGCCCTTAAGTATACCTTTATGCGCTTCTGTTATTTTAGTAGTCTGGTTTACAGAAAAACAAAGTCATGTTTTTGTGTTGCAAATTGCTACTGATGATAAAAGTGCAAGATTGTAAAGTGGTAAAAAAAATAAGTGCGTAGGAGTTTACGCCTACAAGAATCAATGGTGTCACACACTCATAAAGCCGTACTCGCATGCGAGCGTATATAGGCACCTGTGTGTGATAGATACTTTGGATTTCAGGCTACATTTAACCTTCCTTTTCCCGTAACCCTCCACTTTTATCTACGTTTACCAGCTTCGGCATAAGCTATTTCGATAAAAATGAAAATTGACAAGAATCTTTTCATTTTTTCTTTGGGCAGATCGTGTTTTGTTCACATGTGGTGCATGGTATGACTGGGGCAACAGGAGTATGAACATATGTGCCAGAGGAGCAAGTGCGTGAATATAATTTCATCATGCAGTATAGTAGTGTTCTGGGTATTTTGTGGTACAGGCAGACACCACGACACAAGTCATGTAAATATGGACTTTCCATTCAGTCATTTGTCGGTTCTTATTGTTGTGTTTGTTCCACTTGATGGCTTTATCACCATCACCGCCACTGTTATTATCTTGGTACACTCTCTTTCTCTTTGAAGCTGCCAAATAACAAACAAACTGGAGTCACCGTAGAGAGCAAATACATAAGTCCAATCACAAAAAACTTAAAGAAAAGGGATACAAAAACCCTAAGAAGGCAAAAAGAGCAGAGAGAGGATGTTATGGTTATTAGATATTTAGTGTGAAGCTGGTTGGTTGGGGGACAGAAGGTTTGAAAAGAAGAAAGGATAAAATATCTCTAAACACTGCACACATGTTCGTAAGAGCAAGTCGCGTAGTCGCGTGGTGATATTGTATCTGTATGTCCAAAAAAAGAAATTAGTTTACTCTACCATACTTTTGGTTTGAATAAGTAATAATACGTAAGTCATGTATTTTCATTTTTCATTAAAAAGTATTCCTTCGTTTGGTCCTAGTCCTAACTATATTAAACTGCATACAAACTTTTGTAGTCACGACGTTTGACATGAAACATGATAAGGTGAATAAAACCACGTCAACGTTACATCAACACTTCAGGTTTGTTCATGATGACGACGGTGGAGCAATGAAGTTTGCGTGGCTGAAAGGATATTCTGGATGATTTTCCGCTCTAAATCAATCCGTAGCAAAAAAAACAGCAAGTAAAATAGCAGAAACATTATGACAAGTATGCATGTCGACGTCGTCATAGAAAACGATTACAATTTTCACTACATCGATAAAACTTAAAAGTTTATGTTTACCCAGGCCAATTAAAACAGGATCTTGCAGGCTCCCCTTGATCCAACTGCTTTAGGTTTTCCATGTCATTTGGCAGAATAGTAAATTCCAAAATCTGTCATGGTATCAATAATTATATCATTTGAAAGAGGAGATTGAAATCTATCTGCCAGCACTAGCTTCAGCCCAATCTGAGTGTCCCCACTTATGGTCCTTACTTGTTAGTCTTACTGAGAAGCAAACGACCACGATGACTCTTTAACAATATAGAGAACCTGGAAGTTTTCCAGTTGGCGTGTTGGATTCGAACTTTTGGGAATGACCGCAACGTTCAACTGTGTTATAAAATAAATTGGGTATACTTGTTATCCTGAAAAGGCAACCCACATATAAAACATTCGTCTCCTCACGCAGGTAAATAAATTGCGTAAAAATTAATGGCAAAGAAAATCTCAAGTTATCTTACTTTAGTCTATCAGGATAACTGTGCCTTGCTTGTCCACCAATAGGATAATAAGCTGTAACCGATATTCCCCGTTTCTCACAAAACTCTCTCAACGTTGGTTGTTGCAAATACGCGTGTAGTTCAACCTGGTTATTCACTGGAGGTATTTTGGCAATTTTCAGTATGCGTTCAATTTGTTTTTCATTAAAATTTGAAACTCCGATAGACTTTGTCTTTCCAATTTCCACTTGCTTCTCCATTTCTTGCCAGATAGCTTCAATATNAATTTGTTTTTCATTAAAATTTGAAACTCCGATAGACTTTGTCTTTCCAATTTCCACTTGCTTCTCCATTTCTTGCCAGATAGCTTCAATATCAGTGCTCGAATCGAACAGGTAATTGCCTTCACTATCCACGGGAACCATTTCCAGGTCACTACCTCTGTGCAGCATTCCACAAGGCCAATGAATAACGTACATGTCCACATAGTCTAATTGCAGGTCTTTTACAGATTTGTCCATAAATCGACCAACTCGTTCAGGAAACATGCCAATTTGTGGCAGCTTGACATACAATTACACGACAAACAAAAATTAAATGTGCCACGGGTGATCGCATTGCAAATTACAACTACTGTGTAATATAGATCATCAGAGACCTGTTACCTTAGTCACAATAAAAAGTTCTCCGCGTTTTACTTTACCGGCGTCTAAAGCCTTTCTCAATGCATTTCCCAAGTGAGCTTCCGTATTATAGAAAGTTGCCGTGTCAAAATGTCGATAGCCTATGTCCAAAGCGGTTTTCCCGGCGTCTAAAGCCTTTCTCAATGCATTTCCCAAGTGAGCTTCCGTATTATAGAAAGTTGCCGTGTCAAAATGTCGATAGCCTATTTCCAAAGCGGTCTCTACTGCTCTTTCAACAACTGATGGGGGTTCCTACAAATTTAATAGTACAATAAATAATTTAATGGAATCGGAATAAAAAGGTAGAGAGAGATGTTATTATAGATGATTAAGTATTACTGCTCAATTTTTTACTTACCGGGAAAACAGAACAGCCTAAACCCACAAGCGGCATGAGGTAACCATTTGATAATTTTGTGGCCATTTTGAAAAATTGAATTAATTTTTACTATAAATTCAGTAAGAAATAGTCTTTCAACACAACTCACATTAATTCTACCAAATTACACTATTACACAGGTGTTTTTAAACTAAAATAATTTGTGAAGTGTTGATCGAAGTTTAAGTAGGCATTATAACTAATATGATATAATATTACGTAGGTATAATCATCAATCATCGCGGTAAGCGAAATAAAAATTACACTTTGGTTTTTTCCGTGGTGCCGAAGCATTCACAGGTCCAATACATAAATCAATTTCTCTGCATACTTTTCACAATATTCTTTTCAATAATTTCTGTGGTGGAGCATTTTGGGAATTGATTTGCATTGACGTATCATCATTTTTATTGACATGAATTATCTATTGATGATGATAAAATGGATATATCCATTGAACATAACAGATTTTTGATTTCAGTAAAAACGGGATAATCTTAGGTAACGACGTATCCAACCTACGAAGCCAACCGAACCTGGGTGCATATTAATGACTCATATAGGAGTACCATATAATATATATCTCATAATCTCATTATTTTTTGTGTATTAAAGTAGAACGACCATCCGTTGTTTTATCTATTTTTTAAATTGCATTATTCTGGCAATTTTTTAATAATTGCCTCAATTTCATTATTTAACAATTATTATATTACTTTCTGCTATTTGTTTTTTCTGCCTCCCTCAGCAAATTAAAATCTTAATCAAATTTTCATCAGCTACATCACGGTATTCACCACCACCAGTGCACCACACAATCCAAACATAACCATAAAAAGGAAAATATTGGTTTTAAAAATTCTTTTCAAGTAACCTACAAGATGTATATTATGAAATGGGCCACCTTCGTAATATGAAACAGTTACATGTTAATAACACTACATGGTACATATACAAACATCTATTTTCTGTGAGTGGGCGTTAATTTCTTGTTCTTCCTCTCCCTCAGCTTCGGTTCTTATAAAACCCCTTCTCTACTCCATCCTGCCAATTTCCTTTTTAACCAATTTACTCTCATACATTACAAAAAACTACAAACTGATGAAGCAATATGGCATGTCACGGAGCAGCAAGCAAAAAATCCTCACGCATCCTTTCATAATATTGAACATCTTAATAGCTTTTTTCATTTTCTCTCTCTATCCCTCGCTTCACTACCAGCAATAATTTAAAAGACAAAAAAGAAGGCATAAAGAACAGGATGATGGTATTTTTAAGTGAGTAAACGTGTCTTCACCGCTTGAGGTAGCGTTAATTTTCCATACAGATGCCGTCACTGATGATGACGAAGAGATGATATGTTTATCGCCGACACCACTACCACCATTACCACTAGATCCTCAGAAAAGATACATATACATATATTTCCACATAGTAGAGCATGAATCATGCAGTAGGGCACAAGCTTTTCAAGTGTACATTTTCTTTGGAAGAAAGAAAAACGCTCATATTGTTAGGAGTCGCCGGTTCTTTCATATTCTTCCATTTTTTTGGCTGACACAGTTTTTGTTTCTTTTTGAGGTAACCGTTAATATCCACATTCGGCTGCGTATATAAAAGCTCAAGAGGGTTGTTTGGTTTTTTAAGAAAACCCAATAAATTATGTAAGACGGAGAGGGAGAGAAAGAGATAAAAATTATGAAAGGGTTGGCCTGGAAGAGTTTTTGGTATACATTATGGGAACGTTACTTTTCTAGTAATGAGATCAGTAGCAGCAGTTGTACTGGTGGCAGTTCTTTAAAAAAATTCTTTCCATTCTGAAAAGACACAACGTTACTGAACAATATGGTTAGCCGGAGACTTCAGTGGCAAGCCTCTTTTGGCCACCAGACTGGCAATTAGAAAGATGGGGACATATGGGCACGCAACCAAAGACAGACAAAAGTGCGTAAACAAAACGGACAGAGGAGATACCTAGTAGTTTACTCTTTAAGTACCCCAATAAGCCTCTCTCAAACATGAAAATACCCATAATTCTTAGTTAAAGCATGCATCCACACACAAGTCCATATGCTTTCAAGAGATACACTGGACGCGTAAAAAATAGCGACATAATAAAAATAAAAATTTTATGGTTTTTTGGTTTTCGAATGGTTATTATTACTACTGTATCAGTCGGTCGGTGCAGTTGCTCACGACTACTTTTTTTTACTGTTGTGATGTGTAGCTCTGTTATATTAACCTAATTCTGTTAAAAATTGGGCTACATATTGTTTTATTTGTTTACTACTGGATGAGCTTATTGAATGATATCTATCACATTATGCAGCATTTCCTTGCCCGTTAAAAATCATAAAATATAAACCAATACTCAATGTATGCAACATAACCGTACATTTTACAACAGTTAACGACACTAACGTTGTCCATGCTACTTTGTGAACAGTAATAAAAATTAATTGGACGATAATTGCGACATTTCTTTCCACAAATAAAAGGTGCATCAATAATCTTTTGCTGTTTTATCGGGGAAAGAAGTCAAACTTGTTGACTCGACCTCTACTACACATTAGAACAGAACATTAACATATTACCTTCATCTAACTTTTCTCACCTCATTTTCTTAATCATTCCCTTGAAACCACTTAATCGGATTTATATCCGAGAAAGAAAATATGATTTAATATTTTTATTACCTTATTGTTATTAAATATGATTACCATTGTTATTGAACGAAGAACAAACAGTTTGGGAAAAACTTGTTACCCTGAAATTCTCGAGAATTAGTTTATTGTAGGGTACACCATTTACTGACATATTTGTATTGGTTTAGCAAAGTTATAATTTCTCCTCTAGGAATGTTTTGGTTTATGAAATTATGACGGTATTTTACAATACAGAACAGAATTGAAAAACAAATCCAGAAAATGTGAAAAATGCGTATCAAGGTAATTCTGAGCAATTTAAGCTTATCATCATCATCACCAGAGAGAGGTTCAACATAAGTGGATTGAAAATGAAGTAATATGAATAACATACACATGGGCATAAGACATGTGTAAGTTTAGGTATAGCGATGACGGACAGGTAATAAAAAGTGAAACGCTTTTCTTCTCTTGTACAGATATGATGATATTGTACAGATTTGGAATAGAGCAAAGAGATGTGTAGTAAATAAATACACATACCTACGCAACATTAGTCGAACATGTTAAGAAATGGTATTTACAAAGGTTTAATGCAGAAAGTTAATATTGTAGCACTTAAAGCTTTACTGTACTGTGTCATTGTGCGTATATACACGACTTTAACCACTACGGTACTTAACCGCAATGACAACCAAGAAAATAGCATATATGCAACAGAAACCCATTTGAAAAATGGATGGGACGGGTGTCTCTACATTTTGTGTGTATTGTTTCACAAAAAAACTATCTGCTATACCCAACAGCATTTTGTGAGCTCTTCCCTGAAAACCAATAAATTTTATAGCTGGATTGACCTCTCTGTCCCTCTTTTCTTAATTTTATGCCTGGTTGGAGAGAATCCAACTATCTAAGAAAGTGGAGGGATGTTGCGTGTTGTAAAAGCCAACTAAGATGGTATGGGGAACAATGCAAGGTAATAAAATTTGATTGGGGTTTGCGTTAAGCTGACCGATTCAGGTTGACCCGTGTGTTACTATATGAATGTAATGGAAGTTATAGTAGTAGAGAAAAACTCCTCATTTTGGTATGACACGGTTTTTACCAAAAGATTATCAGCCGACCAGTAAACCAAACCAGAACAAATCAGTTGGGTGTTCGGGGAGGAGGAGTAGTCGGATTTTGAATAATAAGCCAGTATAATTATTACCTTTGTTTTGTTTGTTATTACAAGCTTATTATCTTGTAAAACATTTATCGGCAGCCATGATCATGATGCACTCTTTGTAATAAATGTATGTGTATGACTTAAAAAGTATACTAATACTTTCAGTCAGGTAAAAAGAATTTTGGCATAATCAATATTTTTTACGTAGGTACATGTACGTAGCAAATTAGTAAAAACTTTTTGTTATCTTGTTATTGATAAAAATTGTAGCCAATAGGATACAGTATTTGCAAGAAGGGATCTGAAAGTGAAGGACAACAAAATCATTATTTTACTAAGCTGAAAAAGATTTTCTAAGATAACGAGATGAGAGTAAAACTTAAATTGTAACTTACGTAAGCGTAAAAAGTAATGTCGTGGATACTGTACGTTAACAATGCATGTGACCTGGTGACCCCCATATATCCGGTCAGAAGTGACATCTGGGGTTGAAATTCAATACCAAGAGAGATGTTAACCTAAGGTACCCGTGTACCAAATTTGGTTTGATTATGTCAAGTAGAACAAAAGTTATAGTGTTATCAGACAGACAGACCGACAGAC
>JAHZNB010002603.1:0-19165 GCA_027744295.1 Callyntrura guangdongensis | reverse complement strand
ATTGTTTTTTTTTTAATTTTTAAGGTAAAAGTGTTTCTTTCAATCTTAATTCTTAAATCTTTCGTCATTTTTAACAGCGAATCTTGCCGTTATTTACCTTCCTTTTCCCCCTCCTGGTGGCCCTGCACTCCGCGGCACTCGCCACAAATAATGTACATGTTGACGTTGTCGAACCAGTGGTAGGAAACATTATAGCGATTGCAACCGAACCCATATCCCGTCATGTCCTGGTAGACTCCGTGAATCCTCTGAAAGAATCCAACCTTTTTTCCAACATTATCTTTAAATCCATGGATGTTCGTAACCCCAACAACAAGCAAATTACTTACGTCGACAAAGAAGGTCTAGTTCGGTGGGGTGGCTGCGGATATAAAGGTCTCTGCTAACCATTTGTAAATTATGTATATTTTCCCTTGTCAGAAAAAATATGCGTTGATATGACAAATAGTAAAGTACAAAGAACGTTGAGCCCAGAATTTTGTGTTCCATATAATTTTGTATTCATTTTATTGCCTCGTTCTTTATCTTAATAATCTCCAAAAAGCAGAGCATCGCATCATCGTCTCGGTGCCCAGTGCTCACACGTATTTCTATCCTCTACAGCGTTACCTTTCCGTAAATATATTTTAATTAAAACAATACCGTTCCAAGTTGCAACTTTTCCATCTTTTCACTTCCCCAGCTATTTAACCGAAGCGAACGACTATTTAAAAAAGGAGGTACCTATTCTAATAATTGGCGTCAGTCTGTTCTTGAATTTTGCTTGACAATCGACACAACACCAAACGAAATCATGTACAACAGACAGAGAGGCCGATAGTACTATATCAACTATATCATGACCTTTTCTCCTTTTTCAGCATACTTCATAGTAGCTTTCACTTTACATTTATGACATAATACTACCTACAATAATAATTTTGCAATTTGCATTTTATTGCATAAATATCTTATCGTAAATATAATTCTTAAGTATATATATAATATGCATATCTCAGGCTGGCAGTGTAAGTTTCATCATGGCTCACTAAAATCACTTGTAGACATTAATCCGTTACAATATCATTATTCAACCGTAAAATGTTTTCTGGAATTTTTTTCTTTAAAATTTGGTTTTTTAAACTACACCTCTGCATATACTGTCGTAGGGGTACTTGTAATTGTTTCATAAATATGAGGAGCAGTTTGAATCATTAAAAAGAGCAGCGACAAATGGCAATGCAGTTATTGTAAATACAGTTGTAATTCAAAAATTCTGCGACTCTGACCAGCAAATATTTTGGCGGAGACAAAAGATGATGGTTTTGACTGGTTTTGACACAAAAATTTGAGAACAGGTTACATATATATAATTAATTAATAATTATTAATAGCAAGTAGAACGGCAAGGAAGTATGTGAAGGAAGAACTGTGTAAGCAACAGAATACTAAATACTGTGTGTCCTCAATTTAACTTTTCCAGATCAACCTGTATGTCTGAAAATGAAAACGTTGGAAGTAAGTTGGAAGAAGTCGTTGATTCAGAAGTGAATGATCATGATCATAATATTTTCATAAAGCAACGACAGTGTGAGTACCGGTTGATTTTGAAAAGTTAAAATGTAGAGCACAACCCCTAATTACCTATGTACAAATAGACAGAGAAAAGGAAAGAAAAAAATCCATAAAGTTTGCTACATTAAATCTCTAACCAACTGTCTTAAAATTATTCTCTTATCCTGGATTACTTTACTACTACAATAATATATACTGTATAGAACGTATTGAGCTCCAGTGTGTGCGACAAGCAGAGATACTGTTTGTGATAAACTAGAAAATACTGGAAAATCATTTTTAAATTGCATTGCAATAAGTATTTGCAATAAAATAATAATAATAATTTATAATTGTCCTTATGAGTTTGGATTTTGGGTAGCTTTTATTTAAGCTGCTACTCCTCCTCCTCTGCCTTTCTAAACGATAATGGCAGACTAGCTGCCAGGAATATGAACAAAAAACGAGCTACAAAGAGATCTCTGGTTTCAAAACTTAAATGCTTATTGTGGGGTTGTGTGTGGTCCTTCTTTTCTTTGTCATGGGAGAAGAATCAACTATCAAATCTTGATATCTTGATACATTATTATAAGTGAACATTTAACTAATACGTTAATTAAGTACAGAGAACACCTTCCAGTAGCTGGAATAGTAAATAAAATTGTGTCTGGCGACAAAGAAAACATGCCGGATGACGAGAGGTACTACACTAGATCGACTAAAGAAGACTTTGTTCTTAAAAATAATTAATTTTAACGCTAGAATTGCCTTTTTTAAATCTATAATTCTACAAAATGATGGGTATCATCGTTTAATAAGTACTATTTAGTTTGCACAAGGCAGACTGACAACTAAAACAGAATAGTTCCTGGTATTTTCATTGGACAATGGTTATAATGATTAATAATCCCTCAAAATCCCCCATGTGCCCTCTCCCTATCTGGAGACAAAAAAAATGAAGCGTAAATTATATCATGATGATACTTTGAATGTAGGAAGCTATGAACAGCTCGTACTTGTGTACGAAATTATATTTTTTTGTCCTTTGGCAGTGTCTTTAAAATTGCTATTCCCTTTTTTAAATTAGATCTACTAAAATAACTAGAAAAAGTTTAGATTTTTAGATCATTAATATACTTGAGTGCTCTTGAGACCAGACTGAACTCACAACGATGGCGGCAATAATAGTAGCAGCGCAGTAGCAAGATAATTACAAATTACTTTTTGAGAAAAGTAGTTATCTTTATCTGCTTTAGAAGTACGCCCACGCAAAATGTGACTGGCTGCTAATGATAACTAATAATAATAATAATAATAATAACTATACATTTTGTTTAGTTTATCTGTAAAAACAGGACGCATGAGTAGCAATAACACAATAACATTAATAATCACTACAATATTCAGGGTTTTAAGTTGACTAACAAATTAACTTAAGGTATATTAACAATAATAATAATAATAATAATAACAACAACAACATCAGTGACAATCGCTTATTCTTGTAATTACTACTAATGAGTAGATTAGTATACGTTTCTGTGTACATCAGTAGTTACGTGATTTTTTTGTAAAGTCGCGTTATAACAGGTGCTGTTGATGTGAGGGTGAGCGCCGGTGAGTGGCTACCTGTCAAGGATTTTTTTTATTGCGAATCGCAAGCATTTAAGTTTATATATATAGCCTGTGTATCATCACTTTTGAAATCTCTTCAGTTCTGAACAATTATTATTGAGCAAATTAAAAAAGGTAAAGTTTTCTAAAGACTTGTCTTGCGTCTCCAAATACGCTGCCCAGCGGCGCCATAATTTGTGCATTTTTATTGGTTTCAAACCAGTTGTTTAATGGGAACCCGACCATTCTGGGGGTGAGGATGACTATCACTGCCATTAGTGGCGTTGACATTGTTTCCCAGACGTGGGGTTTCCTCCACACCGTTTTCGCTAAGGATGCCATGCTGAGCCTGATAGTGGGCCCGCATGTTGGCCACCTTGGAGAAAGACTTGTTACACACAGGACAGCGGGTAGCGCCAGTATGAGACTTTTTGTGGTCGTTCAGGGATCGATGATGCACGTAGCGTTTGCCACAAATGTCGCAAACGTAGGGAGCCACAATGGCTGGCTGAAGTGGGTCAACTTTCATCATGCCAGGAACCGAGCCACTGTTTCCACTTCCTGAGGACACTGGAGAGGAAGACTGGACAGTGATGGCGCTCACTCTGTTCGAAGACGAAAACTGTCCTGCACTGACTCCATCGCTTTTTATCACGTCATTCCCCCCATTACTACTAATGAGGCTAAGAACATTTTGCTGTAAAAGCTGCTGGGTTAGTGAGAAACTGGGTGTGCTCATTTCACTGGCAGCCGCTGACGCTGTGGCGGGACTAGAGGCGGTTAAATCTTCAGGAGTAGCCGTGTCAACGCCGCTGCTGCCACTCCCTTTTGCACCCCCAATATTTCTAGGATTTGTGGTGCCGTTGACCAACGTGCCGTTCCGATAATTGAGAGGTTGTTGTTGTAACCCATGACCACTACTAGCTTTCACCAAGTTGGGTAGCATGCGACCCTTTTGATTATGATGTTGTCCTTGTTGAACAAGTATCGACGAAGAACCGGTCCCGTTCGAAAACCGTTTTTGCTGGTATTGCTGCTGAATTTGATACTGATGTAGGTCATCGTCCTCATCAGTGCCCTGCAGTGATTCAGATACGTCATCCAGGTAATGGCGATCGCCGGCGTCTTCTTGGGAGCTGTTGCTCCTAGAGTCATGACTACTGCTACTATTATGCACACTTTGTAACGGCGCATACTTGATCACCCTGTCCTGCTGATCTTGCATCTGGTGATGCTGTTGTTGAAGACGAAAGTTTCCACTGCCCGAGCTTAGAGATCTGGAACTTAAGCGATGTCTCAGCTTGCTGTTCCCGTTTGTTCCGGTCGTTGTCACCACAGTCCCGTTGGTATGAGCATAGTTACCTGTAGTAGAACCACTGGTGTACACATCTGAGATCTGCCCGGGACACGTGGCCGTTAAGGTGATGACGCCCAGGGACTGCAAAAATCACACAAATCATTTCATAAATCATTAAAACCTGTTCATTCACCCTACAACCAAACCTCAAAATGATATTCTGCATAAAAGTTTAACTAGACGGCAAGGAAAAGGAAAAACAAGGAATACAAAAAAAAAAAAAAAATAGAAAAATATGCAAATACGTTTCGGCGCCAATAAATTTTCAAAAGACTTTTTTTATAGTTTTAATAACTTTGAAATTTTTGCCTCGAATTTTATTCCAGTCAATTTCAACGCAACAACAATAACAGTCAACTTTGTTCTGCCATTTTTTAAAAGTAGGACCACATATTATGGGTAAATATATATTCTTACAACATTTATATGCATGCTAATACAAGTGTTTCCAAGCTTTGATTGACACAATTTAGTTAAACAAAACTTAACACTTTACCTATCATTAGTGTAAAAAACTATTCTAATTGTGATTGCACGGTGATTAGTTAGTATGATTAAAAATATAGAACGTAAAACTACAAAATAAGACATCAACCTAGAAAGTGATGTTTTATACCAGATAACAGTAAAAAAACAAAAACGGTGCATTGCTACAGTGACGACTATATAATAATAGTAAAAAGAGATCTATCTCGTTTGTTTTTGTGATGCCAGTTTTCGTTGTCACCAATGGTCGTTCTGGATCAGTTCTGCTGTGCGTGCGTGCACTATGACGAACCAAAAAAAACGTAGCACACAGTAGTAGTGGCGACATAAAGAAACAATTTGTCGATGTCATATGCTATTTACAAATCCGCCAAAAAATGGCTGGCAGACGGGGGTGGAGACATGACAGGATGAATCTGCACACTCCCAAGTGACTGTTGGATTTCTAATAGATTTCGGTGAACGGTGGAAATGTGTCGTTTCAAGTCTCTTTGGCGGCTCATGACGGTGCCACAAATGGCGCAGGCATTCTCATTGCCCTCGTGAATTTTGATGTGAGACTCGCAAGACGCCTTTAATTTATACTTTTTCTCACAATAAGGACATGAATAAACGTCTTCACTTGGAAGATAAATGGGAGGTTGAATACATTTATTGGAGAAGGCTGACGAAACGGTGCTCCCAACACCGGTGCCACTCCCACTGGACGTCCTGATGAGGGAGGAAGAGGACTCACTAGCAGGGTCACCACTAAGCATACCCGCGCCTACACTAGTATCGTCAACATACTCCAATTCGAGATCTGCAGACAAACCTTCGTTTAAAATTAGGGAGGAAGGATCAGGGATTGGCGTTCTAGAGGGTAAACTGCCACCTCGTCTTTGAAGTATATTGGGAACGCGTGTTATCCCATTTCCGATCGTCATGGCAACAGAGGGTCTCCTATGAGCTGCCTTGCGACGCGGTGGGGCGTGCTCCTGTAGCAACGCCGGGTGTAGCTGAGCAGACACGGCAGACGCAGTCGCAACGCCACCCTCATTGTCCTCTTCCAAAATCACAATACAATCAGAACACTCGGCTGACCTAATATCGACGCTTTCAAGAAACACCGGGAATTGGTCCCGTTCCACTGGTTCCTCTGCATCCTCATCATCATTCACCTTCTCCACCAAATCTTGTAGAGGTTTAATGTGAATACCACCCCCACACTCCGGGGAAGAAACCCTGCTCTCCTCAGCAGCAATATCACTGCTGCTGCTGCTGCTGCGAGTCATGTTTTTCCGTGGAGTCACAGAGCGACTGACAGGTTGGCTTCGATGATTATTATGCTCAAAGATTTTGATATTTGTTGGAAAAGCCAGTTTTCCCATGTGAACCGCTTGTTCCTCCTGAACCCCAATGTCTTGCTCCCCATGATTACCATCATCATCGTTATCAGCATCCACTTCAAATTTGGACGCTGCTGCCGATGAGGAATTTTTTCTCCATCTTTTCCTTCCTCTTCCATCCTCATCTTCTGCAATACAACAGTCAACGAGAAATTTTCTCATGCAACAAGCGTCTCTTCTTTTCGCAACACTACTACTGTACAATATGGTTATCAGATTTTAACCGGAAAAATAGCTGATACTACTCTACAACAACAACTTAAAAGGTTGTTCGTATTTTAAACTAGGTAGCTTTGTTTTCGCTGTCGTCGAATGCGGCCTTGTGCTGGAGTTTTTTTTAGAAGCCCTGTCTTTTAACATAAGAGCGCCGCGGAGGACACAGTGCATTTCCGTTGTGGACATTAATGATATGCATTCGCAGATTACCCACTGTGCTCAAAATCTTCTCGCAGAAGGGACACCCCGTTTCACCAAAATGAAGTCGCTTATGGGCGGTGAGATTGGTACGAAGGGTGAACGTCTTATTGCAAATATCACACCGGTTTTCTTCACCGCCGGCACCGAGAGCAAAAGCAGCAGCAGCAGCACTACTACTACTACCGTTGCCGTTGTTTACTCCCACTCCACTAAAATTACTACTGCCAGCAGAGGAGCCCCGACTGATACTTCCTGCTTGTGAGGAGAGGGAAACGGAGGAGGAGGACGGGTAGGGAGCCTGAGGATTCCCTAACGGATCTAAATAAATGGAGCCTCCCAACGAAATACGAGAAGAGGAGCCCGCAAAAGCACAAGAAGACAGAGAAGCGCCGTATGATGCTGCAGATGCGGAAGATGGTCTTTGAATGGAGACTGATTGTGAAGGAAGAATCTGAATGCCGCCTATCATTTCTCCCCCTCCGCCACCTCCACTATCCAAACTGCCGCGACGAGAGGATCCTCCACTGCCACCCAAATCATGCCTACTCAAGTGAGATTGAATGGGATCCTCTCCAGGGAATATAGAAGATATCTGGAACTGTTCCGGATCCAAGGGTCTTAGGTCAAACCCAGACTCGTCTTCGTCATCGCTCAGTAGCGTGATGGGCATTATCGGCTCGGGGCTATCTAGGGAGGAACTGTGAACGTCGCTGCTAACGTCAACAGCTAGAGGTCCACTGATAATCGGAGCGGTTGCACTAGGGTTGTGGAAATTACCCACAGAATCATCCACGTCGTTATTCTTTCTTTCCTTCTCAACCTGAGATTGCAATCCTCCTCCTCTGATCCTCTCTTCTGCGGCAGTGGCAGCAGCCTTGTGCTCGACATCTACAAGGGGAAAACAACAGCCTCTTCTCAGAGCCTCAATATTATGGAAGATGATGACACAATGATGATTGATGATGAGAGATGGATTAACCTCAAACGCACCCACAAAAATGCGAGCATACTGTGTGTGACGACGATGAACCTAATTAATGCACAGTGCAAAAGTACTCATATGTCGTCCCCTGTCTCTTTCTTAAAACAACGGTTCTAATGCGAGTTTTTATTCCCTTTCAAAAATAGTGTTTCAACTTCCAAATTGATATCAACAATGCGACAATTTAAAAGTAAATATAATAACCGTATATAGATAGATAGAGGTAAACTGTGTAGCCTAACTGGTATTTACATTATCTCTCTGGAATTTAATTTAGTGTGTTATCAGTCATGTGGCGTCGGTATGGTTCCAGTGACGTGACCGTCATTACTACTGTTAACGCCCCTGCTATCACAAGTATGAGGATGGCGAAGAACAAAAGAGCCGCTATTTACTTTGACCACTCTCCCCCGACAATGCATTTTATAGCACCTCCATGAATTCGCTTCGGTCGCCGGCACAGCATGCCTACTCCGTAACTGGACGTACGAGTTACTGCCTATAAACAGTTTTGGATGACCCTTGCGACTTACTCCCATTAGCACTTCCTCTGACACACCTCCACCATCATCAACGGACAATGAAGGAAGTTGTTGTCCTACAGACCAAGTAACAGTAGTAGTGGTAGAAACCGCCGCCGCTGCAGGAGCAGCCGAGACTCTGGTGCCGGTGGTAGTGGTTGAACTCGATTGTAAATAAGAAGCGGGAGACACAAGAAGGGGATCTGCAACGACAGGGGCCGTAGAGGTAGCAATAGGAGGAAAAGCCAGATTTACATCGGCACCCGCAATGACATCATCATATCTATCACCACCGCCAGGATCTTGATCAGACCCGCCTATCAGCATCACCTCCACCGGTCCAATCATTCGAATCATCCCCAGCCCTATTCAGGAGAGGAAAAGCCAGGACGCCCCAACATTAAAATCACCATTTTGTCACACAACAATGAGAATTGATAGCAATTGCAAATACACCATCCACGCTGACGAAATGTTAACAAGTGTTCCATAAACCCTACTAATAATAATAGAATATTTTTGCCCTCGATCAACGGCCTATCGTCATATACTGCGAGATCATAAGCTGAACACAATCATGCGATTAATTTCCACATTCGTGTCCAAGTCCAGAAATTATAAATTGTGTATGCCTTACTTGACATAATGAACTCATGCAAGGCTTTTTTATTTTAACAAAATAAAATGGTCAAGAACGAAAGACAAAAAAATAAATCACAAAATGATAATTAATAATAATAATAATTATGATAATATTTTATAATTGTAATAATAACGATAATATTTTAGTCGTAAGTGCATAGATAGATGTACTATTTAGGTAGTTAAAAATAAACACACAGCGAAACTAACTATGTTAAACGGTACTACCACGAACAAAAAATATTCAAAAATTGGAAAACGATCCGAACAACGACTATTATTTGCTACTACCGTTTTTCTACCATCATCACATGAATGTGTGTATAGACTCGTGTAAAATAGACCGTAGGTACATATAACTTCTCAACTAACAAGAACAACAACAAAAACAGAATGTGCATAGATAGTAGAGGAACGTTAGAATTAACAAAAAATAAGTTTTTTTCTCATACGTAAATACTAACTAAAACTAAATCGTTAACGGAATTTGAACTTAAAAATTTACAGGATAAATTTTTCTCACTATTTGAGTAAACTATTTGAACAAAATCAGAAGAAGTGAAAACAAAAATTGTGAAGGAAAAAATGTTAAAGTTAAGAAGGAAAATTAAAAAATAAGATACCTCTCATGAAGAAGCTTTTTATTCTTATCATCAAGTCATCAACTCATTTTTTGAGATGAACAATAATTAAGGTGAAAGCCGACAAAAACACAAAATAACAACTAAACTACAATTACAACAACTTAAGAGGAAAACAAACAATTAACTTTGAAATTTAACTGCGTATATAATTATAATAATTTGTGCTCTGTTTCCATTTTGCGCAGCTGTTGTTGAATTTAAAATGTTGTACTATAAAATTTCTTTCTAAGCCTATAAAAATAAGCTTTTTTTCTCTTCTTTCTAAGGGCGTCGCCGCTGCCCCTGATGTTTTTCCCTAATATGTCGATTAAGATTATCACGTCGAAGGAATGTTTGATGGCAAATTGGACAAATTTTCGGATCCCTATGAGTTTGCATATGGTTTGACCTTCCGCCTGCTGACCTGCTCACATGCCCGCAAATGGAACAAACATAACCCATTTGGGGAGTACCAAGATGGGCGCTCCCACCAGGGGAGAACTGGTGAGAATTGTTGAGAAAAAGCTTAATGTCTTCATCCCCTCCAGAGTCCAGCCCACTGCTACTGTTATTCGCGGCAGCAGCCAGCAGCAGCGCGTGATGGTACGCCGCCGTGGTGGAAGCAGGGGAGGGAGAGGACACGGTGTCATTTAGGTCAACGTCCTCTCCAGTATCCAACATCACCTGATCATCATAAGCACCTGTGTTAATCCCCCCCAGTAAACCCGTGCTCCGTGCCCACATGGCCGCTGTGTAGTTATTATACAGGTAGGGAGTAAGAGATACAGAGATGAGATGACACAGGTAGTTTTTTTTATTCATTTTTAGAAAAGAGAAGAGAGTTATCAAAAATACCTAACTAACTTGCCTTATCTTTTCTTACACACATTCTACTGTTTCTTTTTGCCAAACCTACTCCCTATAATCAAAATCTAACCTATTTTATACGGGAGTAACGTATACATAATAAAAAAATAACCGCGCTTATTACATCTACCAACTTATTAGTACAGTCTTCTACGTTGTCGTCTCCTATCACTGGTTAACATACACACAAAAAGAAAAAAATATCTGCAGTAAAAAAATTAATGAGATTTTGTACAAACACAAGGACAAGACCAACGAATGAGCAGTCCGGAGTTTTATTACAACCGGCCTGATCGATAGCTAACCTAACTACTACAGTGTGATAAGTGACTGGATTGTTTAACGCTATAGCCTACAGGTTTTTATAATGTCGATAATGATGATGGTAAAATGTGCAAAAACAGGGCGCATCAAGGATTAATATATAAAATACAACTTATTCGTATATTTAGAGTATAAAATGCTTTTCGATTTTTGGTGGTGATGATGATGATTGTTGTTTGTTTGGTAGATGACGAAGAGTAGAAAAATGAAGAGAATGGCATTTTTCATAATTTCTGTTTTTTCAGTGATTGTGCCCACGAGTCAACGAGAGGTTCATGCCGCGCCTGATCACCCAAGATCTACAACCTTTCCGCGTGCAGCGCCAATACTGGGACTGACCCATGCCTCTATTGAATGTAAATGTGTTCCCTCCAAATACCAGCATCGGATGACCTCTCTGAGTTACGCCCCACTGAGCCTCACCTATTCAGAAAGAGAAAATCAAAGAAAAACAGACCTAATCAGTCTCGAGTCGAGAACACGGAACAGACAACAGACCAACAACAGCGCCAACAATAGAGCATCAACAACCAACAACAACAACGCTTTCAACAATCACAAATCTAATCAACAGTCCTATAGGGTCACCGTCACCTCCCTACACCACAGAACTACAACAACAATGCAATGTGCCTACGATACGACTATTCTTCAAAACCTACACGACATTCCTGGAAATTGGATGGATAGTACTGGAAAAAATTCCTGACGACGACATGTGGGGTTTTCACAAACACTTACATTAACTCGGTTACAACAGAGTGGAGTTTTTAGCAAAGCTAAACGACAAGCTGATGTACTGTATTTACGGTGAGTAAAATCACCTCGGACAACAGAAATACAGTAAATAGCAATACCGCCGGCTATTTGAGAAAATGTTGGATGAAAAATTGCGTTCAGAGATGTCAATAATGCTTATAATAATAACATAATAATGACAATAATAATAATGATTCTATCTCTCAACGAGACAGTTTTCAACGATGATGGTCAAACGGTCAAAAATATGATGCAACGTAGGGGGATGTTTCGAATTGAAGCAGCAAATGGTGGTGGGAAAATATGGAAATTGAGGAGGAAAAAAGTAGCGGAGATGGAAATGAAATGCATATTATGCTGATTTTAAATGTCATGCCTATAAACAGAGAACAGCTAAAGACTACGACAATAATTCAACAGCACAGGCAGAGAAGAGAGAGGAAAAAGGCGTACAAGGAAAGTTTGACATTTAATATAAAAAATTACATGTCTGGCGCATTCAGCTCTGTGGAAAAAATGGAAGATTTTGAGGAGATTTATTGAGCAAAAAGGAAGAAAAAAATAGGACAAAGATGAAGAGTGAAGAATGCTAAGTAAATACTGACCATTCGTCGCGTCCACAACTCCTGCCGATGCAACAAGTTCATTAGAAGAAGAAGAAGATGGCTGCATTGTGTAACGTGGACGTCTGACCTCTCCTGCAGCTCCACTAGTCGATAAAGAAGTGCAACTACGATTGGACGTGTTGATGGGTCCTTGCATATTGAAAGAGGAAACTTTGAGTTACTAACCCAAGCTTTTTGGAACATCACAACAACAACAACAACAACATACAACACAAACAACATTGAATTCGAGAGAGTGAGATGAACTAAACAAAAAATAAAAACCGTAGTTTACCAAGCGGCAAAAAAACGAAAGGATAAATAAAAGAGTTGCACGGATAAATGAAACAATTCATCATCTCCATATTTTAAGCCCTAAAACTAAGCCCCACAATGTTGACCTGTCTGACAACACCCACCACACTCAACCAGGTAGAAAGTAGAAAATGCAAAAAAACCTCTAAATAAAATTCCTTCTGCCTTCTTATTCTCTAATCGCTTCCTCCCTATACAAAAGTCCCGATCCTGCCAAGTATTTCTTCAAATGAAAAATTTTCACTACAAATTATGCTTCCTTTAGCTCAAACTCATCCTGCTACCTGTTTTAACTATTTTCTAGTGTCCTATTCTTTAGTAAATTCCTGACACCGACACCTGATTAATATTAAGTATATATAACTTATATGGTTCCTACAAATTATTATCCCTATCTAAAAGGTTTTTGCGCAGGTGTAATAGTTCTGAAATAAATAATTTGCTAAGAGAAAAGAATAGTGTATAAAGAAACAACAAAAGTCTACCGTAAAAATTGGTGTGAAAGTATAATAATATTTAGGGATCATACCTATTGAATTTGATTCTCCGCCAATGTCATCTTTTCCGTTGTTTTCCTGATACGAGTTGTCATTGTCTTCAGCTCTGTCGTACTCTTCTTCCTCAATCTCTTGTTCTTCTTCATACTTGACCATTGGAAGACCATCGACGGAATTATCAGAGTTGTGTCGGGAGACGAGCAGCGGGGGAGGTGCGGAGGAAGTATTATTCGAATGCTGACTATTATTATTACTACCACCACCACCGGCGCCAGTGACAACAGCCCCGCTAGCGGATATCACAGACGCTGTTCCAGGCAACTCGGAATTTTGAGCATAAGAGGAAAAGGTACCACCAGCACTGCCGATTACACGTTTTCGCTTGGGCGTGGGAGGTCTATTAAATACACAGAATTAGTACATTCATAAAATTTAGATAAAGCAGGTTTGATACTCGATATTTAAAAATTCAAAAGGCCACTTTGCCGTCAATTCATACCTAGCTTCAGCGTCTTGGCGCACTGAATCTACATTGGATACTTGTGAAGGGAATGTTTGAGGACGTTTCTACAAAGATACAACAAAATAAAACATTAATTATTGAGCAGTTCATACTACACGGTAAGTCAAGTTTTGGTTATTATGAAACAAGACGTCTTTTCTTTTATAGTTACCTTCACTGGTGCAGGAGTCGGTGAAGATCCGTCTTCCTTCTCACTGTTACTGTCAGTCAATCCTTTAATCTGCAAGGTTTCTGCAGTTTGCAGAAATGATGGAAGTCTTTCCTGAGTTACATTAACTTGGCCATTATACATGAACTGGACAACTGACTGAAGATCCTGAAAGCTCACTCCTTTCAGAATTACGACAGGATGTTTGCACGGATTTTCCTGCAAACAAGATAAGTTAAACAAATAAGATTTCAACATTTTATACAGCTCGTTTTCCCTCCCCCCAACTAGTTATCCTTTTCTGTCCAACAAGTACGTGTCAACGTGTCTTACCTTAAAGGTATCTTTAAAAAAGACTGAGTGCCGTAGCCATCTTTTCCTTCTTAATCCACGGTTCGGTGGAGTAGAGGCCACCAAAACCTTCCCCGTTACTTCTTCCCTCCAGTAGTAGTAGTAGTAGTAGTAGTCACGAACAGTCCAAAGTGAACACAACAAAAATTACCTAAAAATCAAAATTTCAAAATCATTCCTTCTTCCAACCATCCGTTACTAAAACAAACCACTCCTCCAACTCCTCCTTGTTCTCTTACCCAAATAACTGGTCACCTCCTCCAAGGCCCCTCTGCTTACTGTCTTTTTCTTTCCACCCCTCTCCAAACTTACTCCCCCACACAATTTTAAAAAATCACCCCAAATCAACCACCCACAATTTAACTCCACACCCTTTTCCTGCCTCCAGTACTCCGCTAATTTCAAAACTATCAAATTTCTTAACTACTACAACACCCCTACTTGTACTGGCAACTTTTTTTCTCTATTTTGGAGGAGCTTCAAGTGCAAAATGGCGACGCGCTGCGAGCAGTCCCTAACCAACCCACCAGACCACCATCACCACCACCATATCCACAGACAGAGTAGCAGTCTCTCCGTGTTATATTTTTCAGGCTTGAATATTCTCCTGTACTTCTGTTGCAGCAGTCGCACTCACGCTTCTATGTACACACACACACACTTCTCGCTTTTTTGCCTGATTACTGGCATATGTACGTGGAAGATAGCAGGAAAAAAACTTGGACGAGGCGATGGAGAGAATGGAGAACGAACGGAGAATGAACAACAACAACAACAGCAGCAGTAGCCCTCTCAACTGAACAAGGCCATTTTCTCGTTCGCTCGTTTGAGTTTTGTTCGGTGAGATTTTTTTCTCTTCTCGCTTTTTTTGTGCAATACGTCACGTTCGTAAAACGTACCCGTGTACTCGACCCGACCGACTCTGTACATAAAATTGAGAGAAAAAATGTTGGTTTGCTTCGCTCTCTTCGCTGCGACGCGACGACGGCTGCAAGATTGGAGAAGCGAGGATGACGACGACGACGATGATGATGATGGAAAAATGGGGAGGGTTACCACTACCACCACCACCAGAAAGGAGGGGAAGCTCGAACAAAAGTGGATTCTGTCTCGCTGCTGCATGCAAGAATAACAGTGTGCTGTTGTGTGTGAATTATCTATCCTCTCCTTCGTTATCGTTTTGCGTTTGTCGTCGATGTGTATAATATTTTATACTACTCATCCACAAAGGCTGTTTGTGTGGTGCGGCGGTCGGTGGGATAAAAATGCTCATCATTTCATTATCATCATCACAGCAGCAGCATCGCAAACGATTCGACGTTTTTTTTTTCAAGTACAAGTTGTTCTTACCATTTTACTGGGTTAGTTGTTGGTTTTGGAGTAGCACGGGAAAAACTGAAGGCAGCAGCGATGATAGGAGAGAGGGAGAGGAGGATAGGATAGATGATGATGATTTTCTGTCTCTCTGATGCATGATGTATTTTTGGTGGTGCTGTTGTTGTGTCGGTCAGCGTAGTAGTCGTCGTTGCCGTAATAATATGTCCTGTCGTAATACGCACGCACACACGAAAATCCCCATCATCGTGTATCATCACGAACGAAGGTTGTTTTTCAGTGTTTGAACAGTTCTTGGTGGAAAATATTAATGTAGAAATGTATCGTTGTGGATGGGAGGTGTAGAAGGAAAAAAGTTGCAGAAAAAATGGGGAGAAGTTTTGGGACGTTAACACTACTGGCCCGTTTGTGGCATGATGATGATGAGGTGGTAGTGGTGGATGACGCTTTTGAAGTAATGGATATTTATTTGGACACATGCATATGGGTAGATTGTGGTGGGTAAAGTTTATTTATCGGACAAACTGAATGAACTTGGGGTACATTTGCCACAAGAAGACAAGTTACAATTTTGTCTAAAACTCATTCATGACATGTATGCCGTGCTGGCGAGGTGGTTTGGAGATTATGGTGTCATTTCATGATGTTACGAAAGGACGATCTGCCTGTGTTTTAAATATAGAGATATGAAAATATAGGTACTAGGGTACATGACATATCTAAAACCTGGCATCTTGGGATTAACAGTAGTAGCAGCAGAGTGACTACAATGGGATTGGGGGAAATTTCTTTGCTTTGCCTGTGTAACTGGAAACTGAAGAAAATCCTTTTTTGGAGTGAAAGACAATAGAAGGGTCTTTAGCATATTTTGTAAGGTGGTTGTAGTAGTGAGGTAGGTAGATAAAATGTAAGCTTTCAGAATTGTTCAGAATGTTCGTGTCATGGTAAGTTTTGTGAGAGTGAAGGAAAGAAAGACACAAGAAAACCGATAGCAGCAGCAACCAAGGAAAAGGGTGCTGAATGATGATGATGAAAAATAATGTTTACTCTTTGTGCACTCCAACCGACCAACCTAAACTCTCTCTCTTTCTCACTATCTGGCATTTTTATACTATTTATATACCCTCCTGTTCTGCTATGATGTTGCAGTAATACTGCCGAGCTAAACCTACTGACACTACTGACTGTCTTTTTATGGTTTGTTTCATGTTGAGGTTGTAGTAAGAGGATTATACTCCCAATTCTGTTGGGGTGATGATGATGATAATATTAATGACGAGGTGGTTGTTGCTAACGAAATCGACTTTTTCGCAGTATTTTTTTGTGAAGGAGTAGTACAAAAGTACTGGTAGAATCCGTCCACCATAGGACGAAGAAATGGAGGAATTACGGAACATTTCTTTTCGGTCATATGTGGTGGTAAGTGGTGTTGAGTAGCTTTTGCGCTTGCCTTTGTGTAGTCTGCAGGCTTAACGACGCAGTAGTAGTAGAAGTAGTACCATGAATGATGAATTTTTAGCATTGGACCAACAGAGGGAGGACACATGATAGAGTCAGTCAGTCATCAAGAAGACGCGATGGTGATAATGATAATGATTCCAGCAGCAGCGTCCAAGTCCAATGATGATGGTAATGATAACGAAGAGTGATGATGATACAAGTTGTAGAACATTCGACGCTGCTCAATTCTAATAGTGTTTATTGTATAAAATCAAGTCGATGTTGATGATGAGGAAGGTGGCGATACTAACTTTTGGGAACAAATTGCATCAAATGCTCACGTTACTCCCAAAGAGGTCAGGAGAAGAGTAAACGAATGGATAAGCGAAAAAAAAATATTCGTGAGGGACTGTATATAAGAGATGGGCATTGTGCAAGTAGTAACGATCATTGCGTGGAGGGGAGAACACAGCAGCAGTACCAACAGTCCTCGTATGTCTTTACGTATGTATCGTGGATAATAAACGTGTCCAGATGGACGGCTTCTGTGGACTTTTCGGAGAAAAGCTTTTTTTCGTTTAAACGGTTCAAAGAAAAAAAATCATGCAAACCTTGGTTGGTTGCTCGATTAATACATTTTTACATAGCGCAGCTAATGGATACACAAGAAGGCAAGAGAGGAGATTAGGAGATATCGGTCCAAGGAAAATAAAATAAACGGGATTCCTTAGGAGAACCAGTATATTTAGGGTGGCCGTGTCAGAAATTGCAGTTTCATGATAGGTCTACTATATGGTAATAGTTGATGTTGACTTACAAATTATTTATAACCCATTTGTTTCAAATCAATATCATTCCTTGCGTATCATTTTATCATCCATCAAACAAGGAACTTCAACTGATAATAAAATTGTCAAGGTTGTTGGTTTGTTGCTACTTGCTGCATGCACAAATGATTATATGCATTACAACAGGAGCAGACCATTTCGTTGGGCATTATATTGCCTGGGAATTGACGGAATATACATACACAAGGAAAGTTTGACAAGCAAGCAAACATTTTTGACAGTCTTTATTGACAAATACAAGCGGAGAAGCTGCATAACAAAATGTGCGGTATAAATAAATAATAAATTCATGCGATAAATAAATACATAGGATGGTATGAATTGGCACGTTTCTTTTATGACATCGTTCGTCTGTCTGTCTGAAACTAGTTTTGGGAATTGAGTGTGCAAAATATTGTAATTCTTGATTCACCCCACAGGGACAATATAGTACGCCGTTTAGTACCGTTGCTGTCAACTGCTTATTGTCAATGGAACATTTTAACGTGCATTTATGTTTCATTGTGAAACATGACAGGCAATATTTATAGTACTTTTAGTGGCGATTTCAACGTATTCGTTATACACCTTTTATGTGGAAATGGAAAATGCTAAATTACAAGCCAATACAACAAAAGTATTGATGGATACAAATTATTTGGAGTAGTTGAAGGAATACACTTTTTAACCAGTTAAAATCTATTACTTGTATCCATTCTCTCATGTTTCCTTCATTTTCTTCCTCTTCCCCTGGCTTAAAACTTCACGTCGCGTCTACAAGATCGTTCGGTTTTGCCGATTCCAAGAATACATATGCACTTGTAGACAAGACAGATGGACAGGCCCGCAAGTTGGGCATCATAAATTAAAGTTAAATTAATGATAATGACATAATATCTTGAACATGTGATCTACAACTCACGCAATATTACATATTGTTAGTATTGCTGTTACTTCAAATCTGCAAAACTATTATGTGAAAAGCATATAAAATTAACGTGGATATGTGGCAGACTGAACATACGAAAGCAGGAAGTGTGGTCATGCAACCTTGTTACTTGTTCATCAATTCGGAGAGATAATTATTATGCTACCCGGAATTACACAAAAGTTTTCCAATATTTTTTTGTTCACTTTTGTTTTTTTGCTCGTCCCCCTTTTTCCAGCTAAACAACCACGTCAACTTACAGAAACAGACATACATACACACCATATTCCCATTCATTTTCATTTCATCCCAGTGTCAACCTCAATATTAAAAATTAGATATCATCGCCCTTCCGTCAACCGGAGACGAGTCTACAAACCCCCGCATTTCTGTCTGCTAATCTAACCTCTCTCTCTGAAAAACGTCCTTTCACCCACAGCAGCTTTGGTATGATAATTCTGGTCTCGTCTCGTCTGCACAAATCGCTTTTAACAAGTGCGCAGTAAACCCAACATACCTATTCCGCTCTTATCATTCTCACCACCGCCACCACATTTTTGACTCGAAGAAATTGCGACTCGTGTACAAAATACCACCACAACAATCCGATCCTTCTCGCTCTCTCTCTCTGCACGTTATAATCTCTACATTAATATATATACATTACTTGAACCCACCGTCAA
>JAHZNB010002602.1:0-16205 GCA_027744295.1 Callyntrura guangdongensis | reverse complement strand
TTGAAAATGTTTACATTTGATGGGAGGAAATTACCGACAGGAACAGTATACCGGCACGTTACTACAAATGGTTTGATATTTAATGAGGTTTCAGTATAAAATTGGTCCACCGTGTTCACACTTCACAGTTGAGTCACATGTTATGCTGACGGGCTCGATCGGATTCTATTCTTCTTAATTTTAAAAGAGTCCAATTAAAATGACATAAATAGTTGTAGGTTGTAGGGAACACAATATCTTCCTCCACTGGAGGTTGAGTTCCTCCAAAAGTTTTCTGAAGAAACTATTTATAGTCGGTTCATTCTCCACCTTATCGAACATGGTGCAATCTTTTTAGTTCCTATAAACTTATCATCGTTGTATGCATGTGCGAACTGCAACGCCAAAATGTGCTTACACAATTTTTATTTTTCATTATATTTACAATAAAAACAGTTACTGCCAAAAGCTTCATATCATCACCCTTGCAACAATTACTCTGTTAGCCTGAACATTCGCCTGAACAGTCAAATAATTGCCGGGAATAAAAACGCCTACATTCAAGTTGCACACAAAACGTGAAAAAGTGTGGGACAAACCGTTCCACTAAGGGTAAGAGTAAGAAACACCGTGCAAAATACATTTTTATTATTATTTACTACCACTCCATCATCATGTAAACAAAAACAAGTCTTTCTACCAGCAGCAGCTCGTACCCCCTATATTTCCTTGTATAATAAGTACCTTACACAAACTCTACGAAAAAAGTAACAGACCAATTGACACGTAATGCGTAATACGATCCTACATATCAACTCGACAAATCTCTGAGAACAAGTGAAATATACATATTTAATATTTAAAAAACACCAAAGCGCTTCTAGCAGTAGTGCAGTGATAAAAAACGGTTAGGGGAAAGCCTCTGTAGTTTCCTGAAGCATAAAAATATATTCCTACTAACCATAGCCTGGCCTAATTGTCCCCTTCTGTTTTTCCCCACACAACCAAATAAGAAAACATCCGAGTCTGTGTGTACAACACAGAAAATAAGCAGCCTTTAAGCTGTTTCTGCCCATGGTAATAAGTAGGCAGACAAGTACAATTGGTATTTAGTATTTACTATTTGGTGCTGATTGTGGGACACGTCAACTTGATCACACCAGCAACAACACAACTGTAACTCCAGCGAGAGAGAGAGGGGGGGGGAGAGAAGCTTGTTGAGCAGGGGAAAAGGGTCTGAATTCAAGGCTGTTCCTTCTTTCTTCCCAAGTTCCCATCTATTTGCTGTGTATGTACATATACATACACATACAGGCTTTTACACATGAAATGAATGGATATATAAAGTGTCATTTTTTCATTACGCATTTATGCCCTCTTATAAATGGGCCTACCTTTTGCTGCTGGACAGAGAGATAGATGTGTGTTTGTCCGAGTGTGCATGAACGTAAAGTGGAAAAGGGGAAGAAAACGATGATAATGATGACGGTGCAGGGAAGTTAGTGGAAACAGAAGCTGTGTCTGTGTATATATGTATGTAGAGGGAAAAACTCCAGTCATTGCTGGGTCGCTGGGTGTGGGAAAGGTAGTTGGAGGAAGGTTCTCACGCGACTGACACGCGTTTAGAGCTTACTGCGTGCACACTGCACACAATTTTGATTGAAGGAAAACAAAACTATATCACTTCTCTCGCACTCACTTGCTATCTCTGTGTACATCTCTTTTTCAAATATCCTTTATTTCACTCACCATCTATTTATCTATTCGTCGTGCGGCTGTCAGTCTTTTGTGCCTTGACTTGCCTTGCTTGCTGGCGTTGTGTCTTTTCCTGATAATTCGACTTCAGGGAGAAGGAGAAACAAAGGGAATATTAAATGCAATTTAAGCTGCTTGGAAGATGATAATGGCAGTCAACTAATAAGTATGTATGAATGCATGAAATGTAATCACTGAACGTAAAATTATCCTTAAAGTGATTTTGACTGAGAGATAATAGTCTCTGTCTGTTTTTATGCATACGATCACGACGCTTTTTCCTGGGAAATTTAATCTAGAACGGGAGAGGGAAGTAAACCTTTTTTCCGAATGAATTAAACACCAAGCACATTAGAGCATTAGAGGAGGAAAAGTAGGAAATGGAATAAAATGTGAAGAGTAAAAGAAAAAATGAGCAAATGTGCCTAAGCGTAAGGTTCCCAATGAAAGGTGCGTGTGTCCGGCAGACGTCCACATAAAATTGCTCTTGGTTTTCTGTCAGTAGGTTTTCGTCCTGGCGTCGTGACGGAAAAGTGAAAATTACTTGTCTATATATGTAAGATATTTCATTTCATATGGTTATGGAGAAAAGAGATAAAAAGGTTTATTGATGGATCACACACACAACGATGAAGTATGAAGCAAACGTAACGAACAAAAATATAATATGGAACATGTTTACAAGTAACTCTGCTTTCAAAGGAAGAAATAATTGAATGGGTATTTTTTGTCAACCAGGTCGTTTTCATTTTTGCGTAACTACTGAAAGGGTATTCAGTAGTTAATGTTATAGCCTTCATGTCTGTCTGAAGGTCTGTCTGTCAGCATGATAATTTTTGAACGCATACGAATTTTAAAATTCTGTTTTCACCAATAGATAAATCACCTTAATAGCTTTTATGAGTTTGAAGATATGGGTTTGGGGTCAACCCCATGGAGGATTCACAATTTTTTTCAAATGGCTGAAACTTGGCATACAGTTACATAATGGATAGTTGTGACGTTTTGCAAAGTTTGACCCAAAATAGTTGACCCCTTTGACCTCTATGGGCCGTCAAAGTTTCATCATCATCGTCACTATTACCATAGTGGTTTATTGCAAATTTCATCACCTAATCGACCCTTTCAGCTGTTGTGAATCAGGGTTTACATCCTTCCCGTTATTATTACTGCCGTAAAATAATATTGATATCTGCTTTTCTTTTTTTGCATTAAAAAGAGTGTTCAGATTTTTTGTCTAGTCTGTACTGTCTGTCTATCTCGTTAATGATGTCTAACTATTTATTGAGCTTACACCGCATTAACAACAACTCAGGATTGAGTTTCTAAACTGGAGAACTCAACTGCTTACATGTACCTATATAAACAACTACCTATTTTTAGCACAGTTCATGGAATCGAAACAAAAAATAACAGTTTTTTGTAAGCATTACTGTGCAATATGGTTGTTTGATCAAGAGTTCATTCCTCCCGGACAATCCTCCCCCACTGTTGTAATTCACAGTAGCGTCGTCACCGTCATCTCATTATAAGCAGTTTTCGTTAGTCTTCCGCTCTGGTGACCAATTCACCCTGAGAGAAATACAGAAGCGAAAGACTACTGCCAAAAGCAAACAAGCGTATACCCTATATCCAGTGAACAAAGGAACCGGATACCGCGACAGTTTTCTTGTGCCACGAAATCATCTTCCTGGTTTGTAAGTTCGCTCTGTGAGAAAAGAGGACATGCTTCCTACAAAAAGTTCTGATACTCATTTTCGTGTCCCTCCTAAAAGTTTTTTTTAAATATTTGTAACGCACATTGCCAAAATATTAACTTCACGTTGATTCAGCTCAATGGCAAAGAACGTTATATCTGTAGAAGTGAAGAGGATTGAAGATGTGGGTCAAATGGGTTATTTTCCGTAATCAAATCTCATTAGCAGGAAATTTATACATGATTTGATTTGACGCGACCGTGTACTTTGGAAAACCTACACCTAGCCTAGCAATAGGGAAATGAGTTGTTTACACTCTAGAGAGAGTATGCATGCATTGGTTCTCTGTGTGCTCATCAAACTATAGTGAAAAAGCAGGTTGACAAATAAACAGGAGTAATTGGAAATACATTCAATTACGGAAGAATTCTCCAATGTGTCGTGCTCTCCATTATTGCATATTTGATTTATAATAGATTAAAAGTACACATTTTGTTAACGAAGATCGCAAGTCACGTTTCATTCAATTCAGATCTACATGAACAATATATACATCTGAATGTAGAGCATATTAGTTATAAGAACAAAAATTGTGTAACATGTGTTATGGAGGTACAGTTAGAAATTTAAAAAATATGTCATTGGATGACTCGTCAACAACATGTGACATACAGATGGTTTCAGTGTAAGAGTACGAGTTCAACTATGCTCATCAAAATATAGTGAAAAAGCAGGTTGACAAATAAACAGGAGTAATTGGAAATACATTCAATTACGGAAGAATTCTCCAATGTGTCGTCCTCTCCATTATTGCATATTTGATTTATAATAGATTATAAGTACACATTTTGTTAACGAAGACTGCAAGTCACGTTTCATTCAATTCAGATCTACATGAACAATATATACATCTGAATGTAGAGCATATTAGTTATAAGAACAAAAATTGTGTTACAGTTAGAAATTCAAAAAATATGTCATTGGATGACTCGTCAACAACATGTGACATACAGATGGTTTCAGTGTAAGAGTACTGATACGTCTTCTTCATCGATCGCCACTCAATGGACTCGTTGATTGACTGGTTTAATTTCAAACTAGCCAATCGTTGCACTCATAATTTTTATTGGCTGGTTTGAAATTAAACCAGCCAATCAACGAGTCGATTGGGTGACGATCGATGAAGAAGACGTAACAGGTGAATAATTGAAGCGTACTCTTACATTGAAACCATCTTTACACATAGTTTGTTTTGCAATTTGCAAGTGATGCAGAATTGCTGTATTTAGCAAGTAGTGATACTATTAATAATTACACTTTTTCTTTCCTTTTTAATGTAGATTTTTTCAATGCACATGTCCAATAACGTCTTCTTCTTTGGGTATATGACATTTTTTGCTAAGGTTAAGCAACGGCTTTTTAAAAACTAAACTCTATTTACTAACAGCATTAGTTTATGATTATCAGCAGTCAACACTTTTGTATTGTATGCTGTATTGTATTGTTTTTATTACCGTGTTAGACGCCTCAGTACATAATAACACTACTCCTACACAAGCACATGTTTTCAATAACAAGGAACAAAAAACACGGCAGTACCAACTTAATTACAGTAAAAGTTAAAAAATATTGGAAAGCTACCAAAAACTCACTACCGGTTGTTTGATAAACTGTAACTTTCTAATGAAGCCTTAAAACTTTTTCGTGTAATTATCAAAGTCTCTTCCCCTTTTTTTTCATTTATTACAAGTTGAATGAAACACTAACTAGAACATCATCGTCTATCGTTTCTGGTTAACCCAGATAATGAGAAGAAGGATGATGTAAAAATGTAAAATGTCGTGNGAAACACTAACTAGAACATCATCGTCTATCGTTTCTGGTTAACCCAGATAATGAGAAGAAGGATGATGTAAAAATGTAAAATGTCGTGAATATTATGTAGATACCCCCACTCCATCCCATAAATACTATACCTTAGTCACTATTTATGTGACAAATGTTTACTGCCGGTGCCGATGAACTTTGTACTCTTTCCGATTTTCTACTTTTCCCTACTCCATTCTTGTTTGTATGGAATTAGAAAGGCGTGCCAGGCCAGTCGTCACAATATGCTTTATTCCACGTTGTTACCCTACAATTTTTTGTTTCTCGACAAAAGTCTCAAGATTCCCCCCAAAACGCTAAAAAAAAAGTTGAGACTGAGGTTGTAAGTATAGCTATATCATATAAGCCAATATGGTTACATGTATGGTTACGTCTACTACTGATCACTTCTCATGCTCCATTTCCGTTTAAAGTCAGTTTATGCGGTATGCAAGCAGGGAGATCCCGTGGATCGCAAATATTATGCAAAAAGTAAATAACTTTTTTATGCAAAACAACCTCCACTTTGTTCATTTTGTCATAACTTGATTACTATTTATTTAATATATATTACTATTTATTTTTTTCCTTTTTAAAACTTTTTCACCTCTCCAGCATAACACTTTGACAGTAATAATAACTTTTTTGTAATACATAGTAGCATTGATGATAAAAATTTGTATTTCGCGTTTGCATCAAAGTATAACATATTTATCATCTAAGAAATTTTTTTCTTGAGATCTTATTGTCTACGAAAGAGAGAACAGAGTATATATGAAAAACGGACCACTATATAATCTACAATTTAATATATATTATCCTTAAATGAAATAATAAAAATCTCTTATAACAAAAAAAGTTTTTTTTGCTTTTAATATCTATACAATATTTACACACGACAATTTAGGTTCATCAATAAATAAAAAAAATCTTTCTCCCTGACCTAAATTAGCAAATTAAAATCTATATTACACATGGTTGCATTATTTGCCTACAGTTTTCCCACGTACTGAAAACTTACTTAACTTATTTATACGTAGCAAACCTATATAATTTACTATTGCATCTCGATATGTTATATCATGTCTTGTTAAGTACACTTAATATTTTTGTTAATATATATTAGAGCTTTATCTTTAAACAGTGAGCCACGTTATTTGTAGCCACAACAGAAAAAGTAGTACACACGTCCCTTCAGGTCTTCCCTGCTCATTTCTTGTTATTTTTGTGTTCTTTTGAAACCAGTTGGCTGCACACTTTCGAGGTTGAAAACACGAGAGAGAGAAAAAAAGTTTCTCCGACTCTTTCACCGAGAAAGTTCCCTTTTATCTTCCCTTTTGCGTTTTAGCGGGTTTCCTTCAGAAAGAAAATCTCCGCAAAGTGTTTTCGGTAAGCCTTTTTTTGCACGCCAACCAACCAGGTACATTTCCCCGTGTAGTCTACGATGACCATATCGTGTACATGTCTCTCTAAAGTACAAAGTAAGCTATCACCAAAACCATACAAAAAAATACACCCTTAATTTCCTTTCTCGTTTTTTTGCGCGCGCTCTCTCTCTCTCTCGTCTTTCAAAATTGATACAGATTTATTTATCTTTTTGTTCTATTGTCGGCCAAAACCCTTCCTTCGTGCAAGCAATCAATAACATCAGCTTCTTTCTCAGTAGTATACTTCACTCTCTATATAATACATGACATGAGAGTAAGCTGAACAACAAGACGTCTCTTTTACCTTACCACTACTTTAACGACAGTTTGATTAATTATTAATGATAACCATAAAAACTAGTGCAGGCTACACGCAAATCTGTTTCCTCTATTTTCTACTTATTTTAAAAACTAAAAAATAATCTTACCAAAACGTACGTAAGTAAATTAAGAGTAAAAAGCTTCTTTTCTCTGTATATAAATATCCTTTGTATGTATAGATCTTTTTTAGCGTTGCGTGCATTACGAAAACTGACTAGAATGATAAGAAAGGAAACCGTACAAAAGAGAAATTTTTGCGTCTTTTCCCTTACACACACGAACACGCGTCGTCGTCTTAACCTAGTTTCTGTTGTTCTTTCTCATTTTTCTTTGGCTGCTCCTTGTTTTGCATCTTTTGAAATAAGTAGAAGCAGCCGCATGCAACAATAAGTACCCTCCCAGGTACAGCAGCCAACAGCAGCGGTCGTTATTATCACATCACATTATTGTACATTACACCTACTATTATTATTACTATACTCACCCACTAAAACATTTCCATTTGCAAATCTTTTTTTCCTAGAATTAGCTAAATTCTTCTTTAAGAATTCAGATAAGCCAACGAGGAAAAAAGAGAGAATAGGGTTGCTCTAAGCCTCTCCTTGCTTCTTATTGTTACGATGGTGTGTGCGTGTGCATATTTTTCGTGGTATCAGATCAGGGTGCAAAATTAGGTAAGAGTAGCAGAGCCGTCCACGCCAATCCACACTCCACACAACAGCTTCAACTTCCTTCACCGCTACTGACCTACTAAAACTTTTAAGGATTCTGGCGTGTATGCATCTGTTGGTGAATTCATTCATCACGTCATCATCCTCATCACCCTAATTACTCTTTTCCCCCAAAAACATATTATGTAAGACATACATACTATCAAGTTAAAGGGATACAAGTAGATTTTTTTGCTGTTTTTCCTTCATTGAAAAATATTGATAAGGGAAGACGAGGAGAGATGAGGAAGAAGATGTTGGACACTTTGGGAAAGAGAAAGAAAGGAGAATAACTTTATCAAAAACTTTCCCTCATTCTTTTTTCTTACTTTTCTTTTATTTCTCTTTTCTACTTCCGGATACGTACATACAATAAAAATACCAAAACAATCGCTTTATGCGGAACATCAACGGCACAGCAATTTTTCTTGTGAGGTTTTTATCCTTTATGCCAGCGGTCATATCCTACCTTATTACCGAACCTGACAATAGCTGATTGATCATCGGGAGAATTTATTCCCCCGAAAATTGTTTTTTTTTTTCGTTCCGTCGTCATATTCTACTTTCCCTGCTTCCGTCATCATTCTCTCATCCCAGCATCACTCTTAATAATTTATTATGCTGTTTCAGAAGAGAAAGAGAGAGAGAGTGTGTGTGCGTGAGATGGTTCATTACCCTGTTGACCCATTAATGAAAAATTCGGTAATTTTCTATCTGCCAAGATAGGTATACATTTTTCACTAGTAACACAGTTAATACCGTGGGATTCGGAACGGTGATGTTGTAGTTACTAGACATAACCAAAAGAACAATTCATTCTCCCTAATCTTTTCCGCGTTCCTCTCTTTCTCTTCCCTTTTTTCCTTCCCTGTCTGATCATTATCGTCTTGTTTGTGTTATATACTTAAACCCATGTAGTTACGTCACGCCATGTGCTCAAAGAAGAAAAGTTTTTCCTCTTTCTCTCCTTCTGAAACGTTTGGAAATGATTTGTGAAAAGAGCTTTTGTCGTAAGACTCCGGGACTTCTTACGTACCTGAGACACTAGACTAGTCGCTTCCCTTTTCCAAATCTTCCTTCATCATCATCAACAGCATCACTATGTCCCTTTCTCGTTCCAAAAATATCACCCATGAAGGAACTGCAGGAAATACGACTTTTTCATTGTCTTCCTATTTTTCTTTCTGCCTGCCTCTGACATAAAAATAACTCTTCTTGACGGAAAACTCCGGAGAAAGAATAATAGAAAGAAGAATCTGGGCAAAATATATTGAAAATGAAAACAAAAAATGAATCCCGACCAAGCTTCTCCGTTACCATTCTACCGGACAAAAAGATGTTTTCCCTGTTCTTGTACGTCTGCATATTTGTATATACTTAATTGGAATTGAACAGATACACATGTTGTATATAACATGTGGAAATGGCACCAACTCTCTTTGATATCAGGAAAAGTAATTAATGAGCCAAAAGGGAAAGTTTGGTGGATGTGGAACTGTTAGACATATTCCACAAGTCTTTTTAAAAAAGTGTTAGCCTATACACGAACAGATGGGATACGGCATGATGATGAGATGTGAATTGGAAAGGATAAAGGAAGATCAACAAGATAAACATGGAGTTCAACTAGGAAACTTGAATATTAACGTTTACAACTTGTATTGCCTAAGAGTAAATTAAACAGAGAGGAAAATATTGTAGACAAGTTTTTAGTTGCATATGAGGACATGTACAGTTGATATTTTCTACGATTCGAGGTACTAATATTGGCAGGCAGAAGTGAACTTTGTTAATAGTTTTTGAAGTTATTAAATACACACACATACTACACCACGTAGTATTTTGCTTCCGGTTGTGGGCTGTCCCAGTTACCAAAACTGATTAAAAACTTGTTTCGTTCGTATGGTTTTCTCGGAAATCCAAGGTGAGAGACGGGAGGAGATGCATGATGATGATGATGATTAAAGCGGATAGGGAATATCTAGCCTGAAAATTTACTCCGGAGAGAATTCAAAAGCAGGAAAAAAACTTGGCTTAATTTTTTACACACTGAACCAATTTAGTGAAACGAGGGCGTATTTGCTTAACGAAACTAAAAACTACTAGATGACATAACTATANACACACTGAACCAATTTAGTGAAACGAGGGCGTATTTGCTTAACGAAACTAAAAACTACGAGATGACATAACTATAAGTCCTTCGTCAGGTTTTGGAAGGCTATTTAGTAAAGCGATACGTAAGATTGGTGTAGAATTTTGGTGCTCACAGGAGAATTATTTACCTTGCTAATTAGTACAAACACAAACACACCTACGCAACATCTTAATGTTTACATGTTCATATCTCTTTAGATTTGTTACAAAAGCGGAAAAAATAGACATGTTTTTCACAAACAAACCAACTTGGCATCGTGATAAAAAAATATTTTCTGTTCCGATTGCGCAATAGAACTACGATAAAGTCTCGGAAAAATGTCCGCACAAACAATGACGTTAATATTTTATAGTTTTTAAACAAAAACCATCCTGCTTGCGTGTGTCACGGGTGTCTGCACATGTTCCCTAGTTTTTTTCCCAAAAACTTTACGACATCGGGGAACAGGGAAGTCAGGAAACTACAAACAGGTATAGTACGAATATATGGTGTACACGTGTAGAGGAATGGCAAGGGGAACATGTGTAACGAAAGTTGTTTTGGAGGAAAAGTATGTTTATTGTTTATTTACTGTTTTCTGATGTTTCCCTTTCCCTTATTTTTCTTTTTTGTTGACTTTACCCCTTTTTACTTACCTCGTCTCGTGACACTAGTGGAAGGTATTACGATTTTACTAGTAACATTTAATGTATGTATTGCCTTATATTGGATTGGAATCGAAGAAGCAAGTACCCGCAAACACGAGCTTTACTGGAAGTAACTGTAAACTTAGCGTGATAACAACGTCCATCGAAAATTTTTTATCAATAATTTTCCCACATTACTAAGTTAGTTTTCAACGCCGAATTTTGAAACCTGCGGCTTTTAGTTATTCCTAATTAAACACACATGGTACCCCTTGCTTTCAAGTGGGATTTCAAATTTTTCAAACTTGGAAATTTTCGCTATTTGAAATGTATTCATGCACTTTTGATACTACTGCGTAAAACTTTATATAATTTGGCGGAACCCAAAATGCTCTTGAAATCTTAAGATAAAGGCGTTCTCTTACGTCTTATTGTTTGCTTTCTTGCTGCTGCTTCTACTGTCACTGAAGTTTTTTTTGACAAGTACCAATATTTTTCTGCTATAATAAACCAGGTTTGAAAAATTATCGCGACGAAATACATTGATAACTTGTTGTTCCGCAGTGTTGTGTAATGTAAATATTATTTTCTTGTGCCTAATATTATTCTGCTATAATAAACCAGGTTTGAAAAATTATCGCGACGAAATACATTGATAACTTGTTGTTCCGCAGTGTTGTGTAATGTAAATATTATTTTCTTGTGCCTGTTTACTTGTGAGCTTAAAATACAGTAAACCCTGATACCATAAATTATTACACCTTTCTCCCAATACGTAACCTAGTGGAATGAGTCTCTTTCTCGTTGTACGGTACGAACGCGTGAGCAGGCATGCATATTATCAACTTATTATTGTGAAATTGCGTAAATAGGACGAAACTTAAAGCACTTGTTGAATAATAATTATTACTTAAAATTATTAAGTATCATATCTACTGTACACTGTGTAGAGAGATTTTTTATCACTTATTATGCATACGCTAGGAATATATATATATTATATAACCAAAATATAAAATGTATACTTGTAAAAGTAGAATATATGTGTGAATTTTTGTGTGCACTTTTTGCATTATAGTATTTCTATATCGCGCTTGCTTTGCATGAGACGACGGCTCTACCTTGTAAGTGAAAACGCTTATATCTAAGCTACGTTTACTCCTCTCTAATAAGCTAATTCTGCGCCCCATGGCCGGTAAGGCTTGTTTCCGGTTTGAACCTGGTAGGCCGCACTGTTGGCCTGACTCATCCCGTAGGGACTTGTGGGATTATTAGCATTGGTGGTGGGATGTTGTTGTTGCTGTTGAGCTGGAGAGGAGCTCAGACTGGGAGAGTAGTCTCCCCGGTGATGTTGTTGTTGCTGATGATAGCGCTGTTGCTGCTGTTGGCCCATTTGTTGAAGATGCGGATGATTCGAAGCGTTTGAGTTATCTGTGGGCATCGCAGGACTGGAGTGAGCAGCGTGATGATGATTCAAATAGTTCCCATGATTAGCCGTAGCTGCGGCTCCGGCAGTGGGAGAGGTGGCTTCCATCAGACTCGGGTGCTGACCAGGCTGCAAAGGAGGGGCTACAGGGAGGCCTCCTGCAAAGACAAAATAATTAAAAAAGTTGGCAATTAGAAAAGATATACAGGTACATAATATCTATATACGTAGTCGTACATAAATCTGGATGTCTGGGAAATAGAACTGGTTGTGGATAAACGCAACCAGTCAAAACTACTCTCTCATTTTCTCTCTCCATGCAGTGCTCTCGTAAACCATTTTACCACAAACTGTGCGCACCTTCATCTGTCCACGTCGTTAGCATCATTATTGTCTTACTGTTCTCCTCACAATCTTCTTAACCAAACTGCTTGTGCCTATCTACCTACGTATTTACTACCTACCTATCCATCTACCTACCGACCTGTATCAAAGATTTTAATCAAGATGAGATTTCGGTGATGATGCATTTGTCGATTTCGTCATTGTCTCCATTTAGAATGGAACTGTTTCTTTAGGTGTGATGATCACGATCATAGTTTCATGTTCTTGAGCACCTTTGTAGAGCATCCCAGCTAGAGTCTCATATCGATCCTCTCTCTCTCTTTAAAAACCCCTTTTGCCATCATTAATCAAAATAGCAGAGGTCCTTTTATCCTCAAAAGAGGTTACCCTTCACCGAGTAATATACACAAACGCACATCATCATTATCGTTTCCTTGTTCCTTTTTTCCTTCTGTCAGTCATTCTTACACCGCACCACAGATACCACTACCACCATCATAGCATTCAACAAACCAAAGTTACCAGGTAACCCCTTTGCTCGCTTCGCTCGTTCGCTCTCTCGATTGTGATTTTCGTTTGGTTTCCCATGTTATGATGATGGTACAATGGTAGTCACAGCTTGTTCCTTCTCTTCTCAAAATGATCATTATAATTATGACTTAAGAGTGAAGCGTGAAAACCAATATCTTTCTGTAACCTCATCATCAACATGACTATTCTACCGGCATAGGTTAACAGGGATCAATTCCAGGGTAGAGCAAAAGCACAATTAATGTTAACATTAGGATTTAATAAAAAAACGGTGGGATTTTAGTGGATATTTTTTAGACTGTATTACACTGAGGGAAATGGTAAAATGGCAAAAAGCATCCAACCCTGAGCAATAATTAGACAATCATTATTGTCTTGTGGCAATTGCCCATAAATGCAGGTTTCTTTGCTAGTGAGCAAGTGATCAGAGGAAATCATGATGAAAAGGTTTTTTCGTTAAATCATCCTCGTCATTGGTAGCAACTCAAAAGTAAATCAAATTAACTATTTCAATGTCATGTTTTGCTTTACCTAGAGATACTTTTCCACTCCGATAGAAAGGTGGAATGGAGGACGTGATTTTTTATCGACGAAAAAGGTTTACCCACCCACTCCCTACCAGATGATTATAGACAAGTCAAAAGAGTGATCGAGATTCACAAAGATAATTTATTTGACACCGTAGTACACCGTTACTGGGGGAAAATTCATTCACAAAAATGATTCTCCCAATTTTGAAGGTGAAGCCACGGCTTGCATAACACCATTTTCCCTTTCTTACTTTAAAGATCCAACTTACAACATAAAAGCCCCTTCAGGGTACAAGCATGATCAAAGCATACACACTCCCCTTTCCACTACCAAAGAGAAGAGAAATCAAAACCTACACGTGTAAAAAATACATAGGAAATCGCTCAAAATTAATTAAGTATATTCATTCTACTAACTTCCCCGCTGCTGCTTTTGTTGCACTCCCTATTATTGTGTTCGTGTCGTTTTTTCCAGTGATACGATATCATTTCGAAATGAAATACTCCGATTGAAAACAAGATGCTGGCGGGTGGTAACCAAAAAAACGAGAAGATCATGATAGCAAACCGAGTGATGATATCAAACCGGCTGTGAGCGGGTTCTTTAATTCAATTACTGTTATGAAGGGAAATTATATCACAAGTGTCACTGAGGTACACACGTAGGCTTGACTATCAACTACTCAGACAAATAATGATAATAAAATAGGAGAAGAACAAACGCCCACTATTTATGCAAAGAGTAACTCAATACTGGTTTCAATAAAAATCCAGTCAAGGTAGAATAATACTCGAGTTTATTGTCTCGATTGTCTCCTTGTGGAAAATTTCGCCCTGAACGAGGACATGAAATATAGTTTTTAGATAAAAAGAACAAAACGAAAAATCATTCAAAACCGCCATTTCGAATATCGTAAACAAATGGACAGACAGAGGGAAAAGTAGAAAAGAAATTGATTATGGCTGACGACCATGATGATGTTAACGGAACGGATGCTGTTACGTAATTCGTTCTTTTTCCCCTACCCAAAGGAAAACTTAGTATTTTATGAACACAAAGAAATGAATGGAGTCAGCAGCTTATGACTGGATTTACATCCCACCCACCACCAGCAAAGATTACATTTGAGTAGAAAAATATAAAAGTTACATAAGAATAAGTTGTTATAAAGTGGGACACTTATTTTCTCCGGAAGTAAATAATGCTACGTGGGCACGGTGTCGTCTTGTGAAAATGTCCTTTTTGTGTAACAGGTGCAAACGATATATTATGAAAAACTGTGATGCCCAGCGTACGTTTACGTATTAGTTTATTTTACGGCACCTCTGGGTTTTACACCTCTTACATACGTACTTTTTTAATTAGAAATTTTTGTTGAACTTAAATACCTAACAAGATATCGATCCGCTGGAAATATATGTACGTAGTTTGATACATACCCCGGGAAATCTCCGAACCACCGATATAATCTATAAACATAGACCGGCATCAACATTTCTAAGAACTTTAGTACGACCTTGAAAGCACGAGTGAAGTGGATTGCACCACCATGAACAACGAAGAGAAGCAGTTGATTTTCTCTACAGGGACGATGTTGTTTCATTTTTGGGGCTACTGTTGTTATTTTTCATGGGAATTGTTGAGAAACAATCTGACAACAGCAGAAACTAAATCATCCCTAAAAGCATATCAAAGATGAGCTTTTCAATGTCACCTTTGATAAGGAGCGCACGGTTAGTTAAAAGATTTAGTAATTCATCAATAAGATTGCGTAAATCACGCATGCACTTTTAGTACAGGTTGAGAATGATAAGGAAGTTGGACGCCGTTCATAATAACCTTTTGCCTTCCACAAAACGCATTATATAGTAATGAAATTTCCACATTCGCCGTAACAATGAGCTTTTACATGGAAAGAGCTCAACTTTCTACCATATCCGTTTCTTAGACCGAAAATTGATTTAACATAACGTAGGTAATGTCAACATATGTGCTCCGTCATCAATATGATTGCGTAAATCACGCATGCACTTTTAGTACAGGTTGAGAATGATAATGAAGTTGGACGCCGTTCATAATAACCTTTTGCCATATGCCATAGTAATGGAAATTCCACATTCGCCGTAACAATGAGCTTTTACATGGAAAGAGGTCAACTTTCTACCATATCCGTTTCTTAGACCGAAAATTGATTTAACATAACGTAGGTAATGTCAACATATGTGCTCCGTCAAAAGGGCAGGGATAGATATAATCTATAAAATCCACTGTCATTATTAACACACCTTACAGCGGAATAAATGTTTTGGGCTGCCTTGTTAGAGGATTGGAACAACATTCCTCGGAATATAGAAGGAGATGAGAGAATGCCGATGAAAGTTGGTAGCATTTAGAAAATTGTGTCAAGGTTGAAATTAACTCTCTTCACGCACACACCACCGCATTTTTATCTGCATCCCATGAAATAGTAAAACGTGCATAGTGAAAATACACTTGTCATTTCCGAGAAAGCAACAAAACTGACAAAACATCTCAGCAAATTTGAACTTGGCAGTTTTCCTACTCCGGTCCTACTTTATATATAGAATTAACTTGGATTTAATGACGAGGACAACTATGCTGACAACCAAAAGCACGCTGTGAATAAAACGAGTGATACTCTGCTGCTGCTACTGATTGCTTCAAGGGACATGCATCTCTTTATAGTTCATTCCAACAAACCGTACAGCCCTGTCGTCTTTTATTTTTTTCTACATATAAAAAATGTCAGCATGAGTTTATGTCGGCAACCGAGAGTTTGCAGGGGAATGCACGGCACGTTGAAAAATATTTC
>JAHZNB010002601.1:0-31594 GCA_027744295.1 Callyntrura guangdongensis | reverse complement strand
GACTTTAACGCCAATACTACACTACACTACAATACATGTGCCTACACTACTATTTACAAATATTTATTGATAATATATTTTCTCTGCCTCAAAAAGGGAACCAAACTCATTCTGATTCGTTATCCATAACCCAGCTATGTGTTTGATGAATCTACTTAAAATATGACATAAATTTTCTATTATATAAATATTCTTCAAGGGCGTGCAAGTTTTAATATGTCATCGTTTCAACAAAATTCCTTTTCTGCAAGGAGCTGATAGCTCTTAAATGGCGACGCGGTGTGACACTGATTATTGAAAAACACGAGTTGTGACATAATCTCGTACAACCTCTAATATTTTTCTGGACAAAATAAAATCCTTCCTGTTTGTTGTCCTCCTTATTATTCACTTAAAGAAGGGATTTTTTCTGTTTGCCCTGCTGGGGACATGATACCTTCTCAAAAACAGCCTCATTCATCCTTTATTCGTACAACTCTCAGGTATAACTTGTTTGTCGTTTAGGGACAGACGAAAAAAATGTTGATGCTCACCAAGATGCCAGCAGTCAGCACCAACATGATCTGCGCGGTAGGAACGTAAATTTCGGTTGGTTTAAGTGAGACCGAAGAGTAGTTGAAAAGCGATGAGACGCAAGCGATAAGTGTTTTTGAGACAAAAGGAATCCAGCATGGGGAGAAGAAGGGCAATAAAAACGTATGACTTCCATTAGGCACATAGTGTAATTAAAGGGATAAAAGGATGTATGATGATGAGCATGATCATGATGATGGCGACGACGACGATGGAAAACGATCATGGTTTCGTTCCTATATTTACCTACGTCTGCATTAGTGCACTGGCTGCAGTTGTTTGTTCCTTTTGCTTCTTACCACGCTATAAGACGAATGATGTAGGTAGGTAGGCTTGGTACGGCATCATCATTACTTCCCTGTCTTGCTGCCCATGTCTCTTTATTACTTTGCCAGTTTTTTTTGTCAGCCAACTCATGTATTTATACCATTTTATACCTAAGGTTGTGTAACAAGTACAATGACAATGTGGTGATGGCGTTGTAAAATAATAGTTTTGTTGTATTATTGGTGGTGTAACTTAACTGGTGGTGACTAAGCAGAGCTTACCATTATTACCACCATCACTGCGTTACTACTCGCTCTTTACTACTAGTACTACTTTTACTACTTCACCGCACTTTCATGTCACTTTATATCATGTCATTGGCGTACAATGCGTAAAACACTGTAAAGTTAAAGCAAGTAAAGTAGGTATATTGCTCACTTTACTGGCGCCAGAAAAGAGGACGATGACGACCTTTCCATTTCATTACATCATCAGTACCATCAGCAGCAGCACTGCAGCAATATACCTTAAACAATTGTCGTTCCCTTAAACCATCCTCTACGCAGTTATGAGGATGCGCTGTATATGTACTTTCTGTGGGGAGGAAAACAGGAAAAGTCGCCTGATTCAGATAGTTGGTATTTTCTCAAGTCTAATAGGTTTATTATATGATAATGATGAGGTCTACTGTCTATTTAACTGTTTGTCTACTTTATACCTACACAAGTTTATTTGTATTCTCACAATGGGTCCATATAATCAACATTATTAGTAGGGCAAGCATGTTTGTTTTGTGGATGCTATTAAGTATTTAAGATGAGAGGGTTGTTTTGTTTTCTACGTGATTTTGTTCTTTTTGCAGTTGGGTGTGGGTGCGTGTACGTTAGAAGTTAGTAAACAGATTACGAAGCAGACAGGAGCAACGAAGAAAGATAATGTGTGGAGAATAAGTGCAGGACGGCTCCCTTTTCTAGATGATGAAACTGCTTAAAATAAAAATACAACCAGTCTTTCGTCGTGCTCTTGCTGACTTCTTTACATCAAATAAATTTTATGAAGGGAAAAGTGTGCCATTTCTCCCGAGGCAAGCAATAATGCATTATTATTATGATGATACTGATACTACTACTGCACTTGTGGATGAATTGAAATTCCTTGAGGAATACCTATTGTACATGCTTTCATATATTTCCCAAAATGCTCGTATCCATCATGAAATGAAGCTCAGATAAATGAGTACATACGTATCATACGTATGAGTACATTTGAGAAAAGAAAAAAGATGACATTTTTAAAAGGTGCATTTCTACCCACAATACCACCTCATTTCTTTACGCGTCTTTTAAACTGTTCACGCGTGTTAGTACGATCTTTTTTCTGTTGGGTTCACGTTTTTCTTGATGGTTGATGTGAGTGAAAGACAGCTTTTCAGTGAAGAGTTATATGAGCTAGCCAACTTAGTAGGAAAAATTTTGGGTTGATCCTGATACGAGTATAATGTTATATTCCATTGAGCTCTATGTACCTTTTCTTAACTGAGCAAAGAGCAACAAAAACAACCTTCTCTCATCATCATTATAAACAATCACTGGAAATGTGACACCATCAGCAGAACAACATTTTCTTGGAGAAATTTTCCAGTCAGTTGGAGGTTAAAGATGCATAAAATGCACTAAAATCACCATATAATGAAGTAAATTGTCCGTGAATAAACTTTTTTGAATGCACACGACGCATTAGTGGGAAGTATCACTTCTCGACAGTAGGAACGGCGGTGCAATACTTTTTGCTTATGTCAGTTAATGAATTTCATGCGTTTCTTTCATTCACAAGTCTTGTCTCTGTAAAAAAAATCTTGTGTGTACCTGGAAAACACATTTTTAAGTTTTATCATTGAAATGGGCACGCCACGGCATGAAAACTACATCATATCTGGAGCACCTGACTAATTGCGTGTTTCTCATCTATACTTTCAAGTGTTGCTACTATACTCTTTTCCTGAAATGCTTTGAAATGTTCAGTTATTCTTATCAGCATCTTTGACGGAGCTCATCCCAAAAAAGCGTGGACGATAATGATAGCAGATGCATTTTTCTTATTATTAAATACATTTTACATGAGTGTTGCATGTTTCAACCATTCATCTTTCCGTAGAAAATTACCAGCAAATAATTTTTGAACTATTTACATTTTTTCTTGGAATGGTTAACTATAAAACAGTAGAGTAACAACTTTGTAGACGGTGGGTGAATATTCATTTCTTTGCTACTGTAACAGCAGAACCAGCAGTGGCACATAATCGGCGAATGCATCACTTCACTTGCACCCCATTTATCTGTAACGCTTATATTTTTATGCACGGTTTGGTATCGATAAGGGTGTACACAAATCATGTGCATGTACATGTATGTATGTGGTGAATAAAAACGATAGTACAGAACTCTAGCTAGAATATAATATGCATCCATTTGTAGTTCCTGAAAAATTCTCAGAAAAAATATAGAAAATTAAATAATTGTAGTAGGCCGCGTTTTCATTAAATACCACTGTAACAGCCTGGCGTAGAATGCACAAAAATAATAATTTAAATGCAGATGAGCTAACTAGAAAAAGAAGCATAAAAACATAACTCTACAGTGGTAAGCAGTAATTAAAAAATAAAAAAAATTACATGATTCTTTCCCAATTTTTGTTTGTAAAGCGAAAAACTTTCTGCTCAAGACAGAAGTAAGAAATGCATTAAAACAAAAAAAGAACATGCAATCTCTCCGAACAACTTGGGCATTGAGACAGTGGTAAACTGTGCCTATGCTATTATTATCATCATGCTATCACAAAAGAACAAAATCAAAACGGAAACCTTGCAAAGCAAACAAAATATATAAAAGTAGCGGAATAAGTTTGGTAGTGAAAAAAAGCTGTAGTTTTCGACATGTCACAAATGTGAGGTAACATAATAATTTACCTTGATNAAAATCAAAACGGAAACCTTGCAAAGCAAACAAAATATATAAAAGTAGCGGAATAAGTTTGGTAGTGGAAAAAAGCTGTAGTTTTCGACATGTCACAAATGTGAGGTAACATAATAATTTACCTTGATAAATTTTTAGCCTTATTGACTGGACACTCTTATTGTGTAAGTTTGTCTGGGGTTTCGGCGATACCTATTTGTTGTCTAGTAAAAAGACAACGTACGCATTATCAACAGTTGACAGTATTATGTAAAGCTTCTGCTACTTTACACAAATATAATTTTTAACACAAGATACGCAAGAAAACCTCTTTATTATCTACCTACGCCAAAAACATTCGGTAGCAGAACTAAAAACAACCAACCAGTGTGTGTATCATCATCTAATTTCATTCCAATCCAGCCAGAAACTAGCATTTACGGTAAGAAGTATAAATAAAGAAACATTCATCGTAACACAGCGTAATAGTTCATAACCATTTATTTATAATTTTCTTGAAATAACCTGTTGTTGTGCCCACTTTAATAAGCACATATGGAACAAAACAAACTATACCCTGTTTAAAGAAACTTCAATTCTACAAAGAAATTTCTTTCTTCTCCCAACTTTGATTTTACACAAAAATCCAATCCGTCGTATAAATATTTTTGATTTTTGAGTAGCGTATAATACAGGTTGTATGTGTACCTGTTGTCTTGTCCGCGATATCATCATCATATCATGCTCTCTGGGAGAAAATTACACTTTTCGACAAATGAAAAAGAATCTCAATTTTTCTCAATAATACAACTTTTTTGATCCTGCTACAAAACGTATTACACAACATGCAAACATCAGTACCAAAGCACAAAAGAAACAAACGTGGACTCCAACAATTGCGATACGCTGACTATATATTTTTTATCACAAAACATCCAAACCTAATAATTATTGCGTGATGTGATCAGGTTATACGAGAAAAAGGCTTGTTGCTGCGTTTACTTAATAATAACACAATAAATGCATGTTATGTGTATGACCAGTAGCAGTTTTCGAAATTGTTATTAGAATGTTTAACACTAGGGAAAAAATCGAGATACATTTCATTACAACACTATCATCTTATTGTATGATTTCAGGTATATTTATGTGACGAAGAATACATCCAACTAATGCACGTAAATTAAACGTCATCATTGAATGCACCTGATCTACTAAAAAATTTAACAAGCAATTTTCATATATGTGAATCTCTTACTATCTTCCCAGCCGTAAATCGAGCAATTTTGATAATATCTCAGATAAGATATATTAGTATACTTACGTAGAACATATTATACTATACTGTAGGTGATCATATCAGGCCTCTAACCACTTCATATTTATCTGGTAAGGAATAGTTTACAAGGTACACGAGTTATGTTACAGGTCCTTATCATCATCCAATGAGGGTTATCGTTTCTCTAATTGACGCTAAATATAATGGCACTATTTAAACTAATTTTAAACATAACCCCAGAAAATATTAAGGAATTACTTCGTATTGCTTTGTGTGAGTTGATGACAATTTCAAAATAAATTGTGCTCTACCCCACATTCTGTTCTGTTTTTATAACATTTTGTTATATTTTAATGGTAGTTAAAGACCGGAAAACTTTATTAGAGTTTAAAAGGCGAAAAAGATGTGTATTGAAGGTTCTATAGTCCGTACAGAGCTGCATGCATGCTGTGTACTACAACGTACGAACATTTGGAAGTAATTTCTGTTTGAATTTAAACTGCTTGCACATTATTATCATCGTCCATAGTAGAGTGGTATGCAGGCATACAGAGCATGTAAAGATAACAACTAGACCATTTATATTTGAAATTTTCCTGCTTATATACACATTTAGCTGTCTGTATCGTTTTAAAATAATATCGTGTCTTTGTATGATAATCATGTAATCATCAAAATAATCGTTTTTGATCGCATCACTACTGTTATCATCCTCACGACATGGTTGCTGCTGCTGCCTGCTCGCTTGCTAACTTACATTTATTTTTTTGTTAGGTAGGTAGCTTTTTCTGATGGCATTTTAAAAATTGTTTGAAAAAGATTTTTGCATTGTCAACTGCAAACTGCAAGCAACCCATGATGTAGTATGATTGTGTGCAAGGTACGAGACTTGTAATGTAGTATGTCCTACACGGTATTTTTTGTGTTCCACGTTGACATTTGCATGTATCATGCACAATACGACGTGATGGGTATGTAAATTTTTCTAAAAAGTTACAAATACATACTATTAGGATTGACAATTTCAAAAATGACATATGAAAGGCTGGCTTTTTGTCAGGAACAAATGGCAATAGTGTGACGATAGTCATGTTTTCGTTACGGATATGCTTCCTCCTTCAGAGAATCAAATGAAGATGATGATGAGCTATAAATATAAATAAAAATATAATTTCATCCCACAACCACCACCACCACGTATCCCAAGCAAACGAGTAAACATGCAACAAATGTACACGACCGAAAATTTTCAACGGCATTTGTTTCACAGCTAGAAGCGTATAATATGCATGTCAAAATGTTATGTACATGTGACGAGGACGTGAAGTTGAGGGCAGCCATGCTGAAAAATACAAGGAAACATTACAGATGACCACTTTAAAACGGTCATTATTCATTATGGACGATGGTCACTTTTACAATAGGAGGGCATCACTGCAGTAAGTGGAGGAGTGAGCACAGGGGCCATTACCTAGAAAATAAAATTTAGATAAGATTGATGCTGACGTTGAACGAAGGTTTTTGCAACTTGTGTCATCATGAAAAAAAATTATCGTATAGTTACCTCAATTCCAACATCGCAACACAGCAAGCAGTCGACGCAGCAAGTATAAATTGACGTGTGTGTACAACAAAATGCTCCCATTCTAATGGAATAAATTATATTCATTTTGAAAGTTCATCATCTGTATAATAAAAACTTCGTGCTGTTTACATTATAAAGCGAAACGACCACAAAATGATATTGTTTGATAGGATGAGCCAAAAATTATAAATAAAAGATGTTACACATATGGCCCATCATCATCATCATCGACATCGAGTTTTTGATACAGTTGTCCCGTGTGTGTGTGTAGTGTGGTAGTAAAGTGGTATTGTAGTAGTTAGCAGAGAAGTATTAACAACAGGAAAAATACTTTATTTCACTCACTCGAACAGCAAACAACACAGCAAAGGCTGCGCGGAGAAAGGGTATTTATTACTGCTATTACCATTATTATTATGATAAAGCAGTATTGTAGTGTGTTTAAAAAGAACATTGTGTTGTAGTCACATTGTCATGACCAGTAAAAAACGCCAACTTATATTTTTGGGTTGGTTTTTGTTTGCTATAGTGTGATGGAATGGTAGGTACGGTACGGTGGTAAGTAAAGCGTGTAGGATGCAGAGGGATAATAATAAATGGCGTGCAGTTCAAAAGTTTAATATGTACGTAGAGAAGAAAAAGATGAATTGCGAATCATTCAATTATTTCACATGCAAAGTCTCACACTTTTAAACCACTTCCGGCTGTTAGCATGCAATGCAACGCAGTATGCGGGTGGAAAATGCAGCTTTTGAAAGAAACAACTTTACGAGTGGTAACCTTTTCTGCGTTTTGTCTCCTCTTTGCTTGCTATCACTCCGCTTCTCTCTCCTCTCACGCGAGCAATAAGCTTCGACTGATAATACAAGCATACACATCATCAGTATCATCCATACTCATGTTCTTGCTTGCTTTTTTATGTAGTGTTTACCTGATCCATTACATATTTAAGGGTGAATTGAAGTTTTTTTCTTCTTGAAATTACATATTATAGTTGAATATTACGAGGAATAATAATAAAACATGTGAAAAATAGTAAGGAATGGCGTGAAATAGACGGAATGTGTCATACAAAGCCAGGAGAATAATGATGCCAACGTAAAAATTGTCGACAGGAAATTTATTGCTACATTTTTGGTAACATACACTAAGTCTTAATTAGTTTATTACCAGTTTTATTGATACAACTTAATTAGAATTAGTATCAGTCTGTCGTTGAAATTGCCATTAAAAGTAGAAAAAATACGAAACGTGTTGTTTATTTATTCAACGGAAATGGCAATAAGCCTTAAGGCACGAGTTCTAGTCTCATTCAACCTAGAATATTATAAAAAGGAGGTTCAACGTAAAAGTTTCTGATGGTTAGAGCTGTATTTCTTCTTCTTGTTTCTTTTTATATGCTTCTTGATCATCACCATATCGTTGGAGAATGATGAGTGTTTCATTGACGATGATGATCATGATGGAAATCTAAGGAGACTCTTTAGATGTTGAGACCATCTATAAGTGTCATCAAGCTGTCAACCTCTCTCAAATTCATTTATCTTCCATGTCACGACTCTTCAAACATTGCACAATTTTTTCCGCTATCTACCACTCTCATCTTCTCTCCCACATACACCAAAGAAAAGTCTAATTCAGTTCAGTACCACGACTACACACTGTAAAGTACGAACATACTACTACTGGAAGGATAAGGATATTATATTATTACTTGTTAAATCTATGACATTACTCACACCATCGAGTTAGCAATAAAGTAAAATTTCATCTTCCCTTCTTCACGGTTATAGCATCACCCTACATGAAAAAATAAACAGACATGTAGGTATATATCAACTCGAGTATAATATCAAGTACGAACGCTTCGTACATGAGTAGACAAAGTCGTCTCCGCTCTCCCTCTCGCATTCCCTTGTCTTAAACTGACGTTAAATTTGGTCATCCACTTGAAAAATTACTGCCACATTTGACAAATGTTATTTTAGTTAGAAAATGTTCCTGCCAAACAAACCAGTCAAAAGAGTCAACTGATTGATCACAGTAAATTTGAAGACATAAAAGTACAGTTTCTGAACACAAACTTGCAAGTGATGGAAGAGAAGGCGACAACAAGTATATGCATTAATGACGAATTTAAGTTATAAATTTTCTTAAATTCTCATTCAGATTTAAAACGCTAATTGTGTAATTACAATAATTATCATTACACGTAATGCTTAAATGTGACTCTGGTTCTCTCAAAAATTAAATAACATTCAACATGGTGCGTGGGAAATGAGATAATGTATTTGAAAGGAAATTGGTTTTCCAGAACGAATCGTGAATTGAGGATGAACGTCACAACATGTCATTCATTATCATTACTCAACACGATGACATTTAGTTAGCCCTCGACTAGAGACAGATAAACTTTGCATTTTGTAGTTTAAATTGGTTCATAGTTCATACAATGTGGAATTTTCTCAAAGCTGCACAAATGACAAACAGTAGAGAAATACATAAAGACAATAAACGTTAATGATGACGAGTTTGGTGTTTACACTTGTAGTCAAAGAAAAGGAGAAGCAGCGCAACTTAAGATATTATGGTTTAGTACATGCATTTACGTGTATAATTGGTCTCTTGACGTTCGCTTTGTCGATGAAATATTATTGTAGTATGCAGCAGCGGGAGGTAATGACTGTTTACTTTTGCCACTAAAATACCGTTAGCTTTAACCGCTTTGATATTCCAAACAAGTATTTAAAACAATATCTTAAATGTACATAGACAAACTGATGCATAATTTATAAAGTGATGAGGCAAGTCGTATAATATTGACAATAGAACGATACAAAAGTGTATAAAGTATAAAAGCTATTGGAGTAAGTGGCATGGTAGACTTTTAAGTAGATTCCAGTGTTGCTCGGCTCATACTTAATTGCGACAAAAATAGAATGTACATTGTTTGAATATAAATAAATTAGTACTATTTGAATAAGTGAAAATTGTAAATTGAGAAATGTTCCAAAATGAGCGTAATTTTATTATTCCATGTGAAATATTTTGAGTTCCCAATTTCCCGTCGTGTACTTACTTACGCAACTTATATATTATTGCATATGAAAGAATATATACGTGTTTTACTTGTACACATCCATGTATCATTACACTTTTTATTGGGGCAAGAACGCCATTACTTCTGCTACCGCTACTCCTGCCGTTGTGCTGATAATCAAATATAATAATTTTGTAGCATGGAAGCCCCAAAATATATGATTATCCTGATATTTCCCAACCCTCAATTTATTTATCACCATTGTATTTTCTATTATTGTATGATTGCGTCCGTGTATCAAAGCCTTTTTCTTCTGGTTCCCTGCTTATTTTATATCAGGTTTTCAAGGAGAAATTATCAAATACAGTGATGATAATAGTCAAGTGTAAGTATATATGCTCCTGATGTGTGTTGTTTTTATAGTGTATATAGCCTAGCAAAATGCTAAAAAACGGTTTGCTGCTGCTTTATTACTTAAGGTTGTGTTATGAGTAAAGTAAAAAAAGAAGATACAAGACCAGCATTTTGGACAAAATGTTGCATCGCATGTGTACATATGCAAATGAATGATAAAAAATGCTTTACATGGAACTGAAGCACTAGACCATATAAATATTATCGTGCCTCTTGCTTTTTTCCTGAACTGAAAATATAATAGATATCCACAAGCAGACGCGATGTGCATCTATCTATATAATGATAATGATATGATTTCAACTTGACCATAAAACGGGGTATTATAATGTGATATTCACGACTGCTGCGCGGTTGTCGTAAGCGAATAAAGAGTATGTTTTGCAGAAAGGAAGACTTATTTTTATTTGTTGGTTGTATTTGTTATATAGACAAGAATAATATTACAGCGTTTTAATAATAGAAAAGCATTTTCTCGAGTTTGGCAAAATGTTGGTAATGCGGTGGTTGTAGTGGCAGTGGTAAAGTATGCATTGCATACGTGACTTGACATGACACGACATGACATCCTGAGAAAAGCTATCTGCTTCACTCGGTTTCCACTTCTCTCCCATTGCATGTGCTTGCCGCGTTCTCTCTCTCTCTCTCTCAGCTTTTTGTTTCGTGTTGTTTGATGATTTAAAATGACTACTGACGATAATGATGAAGGTTCTTTGGTGTTAAACTATCCACCATTCTTTTACCGGATACATGTGTGTATGTGTACAATTTGGTTATGAATATTAAAAAACATGCTTCCAACTTTGTTTTCACATTTTATATCTAATTTTGGGAAACTGAAAATCGCTTTCTAACGCAACTTTATAGTAATATTATAATAAAAATCAGTGATAACTAATTCATAAAGCAGTGTGATAAGGAAGCGCTATGGACGTGGGATGGGGTACGGTTATACATGATAATATCATGATGATATGTATATATATTACTATACGACTTAAGCCTCTGGTGAACCTTCAGTGGGGATTCAATATCGCATTTGTAATTAGTTTACATTCATTGTATTGGTATTAATAGTCTTTAGCCCTAACGATATAGATTGATATTGATAGTACATTTGCGCCAAATTAGGGTTGTCGCTAAACTTGATTACGGTTAAATTAAATGGTGTTTCAAAAAATGCTAAGAAATAATAAGATGACATGTAATTTTAAGAGTCCAGATCCCATCAGATCACATAGTGAAAGCTAGTTCTGCATACAATGACGCCTACCATTAAGATAGAAAGACAGACAGCGTGTTAAAACATTAAGCAGGCTGTCGTTACTTAATGTTTATTAAGGGACGAGAAATACATAAGTGTGTGTATTATTGTGTAATAAGACAAGTTTTTATGTACCGACGTTTCTACTTTAATAAAGAAGATTATGGAATATCATGCAACCACTGTTATGCTAGTAATTTAATTCGGAATCGAATAAGTCAAACGATTTTCAAGCTTACACTCTTGCGCCTCTTGCGAGTGTATATGGTAAACACTTAGGTATGCACACTCATGTAGTCAGCACTCATGTTCTAATTGCGCAAACAAGTCTTGAAAATTACTTACAATGCTGTGAATTTTACCATAATATAATGATTTATGTAAATAATTCTATATAAATAATAATTTTAATGTAGAGAAATGAGTCAGCAGTGTATCAGTACTGGTACGGTGACGGTGATGGACTGATAACATGCATCTCCTTCGATTTAACAATCATGAAAAATGGTGAGAATTTTATTGCGTGTATTCATCAAGTAGAAATGGACTAAGTTAAGAATTTGATGGAGTTTGAAACCAGTTCACTGTGAGCGTTGACACGTTTTAACCGTTATAACCATATAAAACATTTTTGTTAGATAACTTGTGAATCCATTTTGTTTTATTTATACTATTAAATTATTAATGTGTAAATAAGTTGTATTTATGTATAAAAAATATTGCTGTTGAGCTGTTAAATGATGACGCAATTTGATTTTGATATTGCCACAACCTTAATAGGTATATGTAGTTGGGACGAATGGGAGTTCAATCGGCTAGTCTACAAATGAGTCCAACTAAACGGTACTGTCACATTAGTCCTTGTACAATACTTTTTTGTCTTTTCCTAAAATTATCATAATTACAATTCTCATTCAATGAATATTCAGGACTTTCCCATTTAAAAACGTCAATATTTTTGGTCGTTCCTCCTAAATGCACAAATTATACATCATTTTGACATAATACGAACACAAAAATTGTATTCCATTATTAGTCAGTGCTTCGTAGGCCATTAACAATATAGAATTATTATGTGCGTATAGTAGTGTCTGCAGTCTGAATGAGAAACAGTGTGTATCGCATCTCATTATTATAAGGTAGCCGTTAGCACTGCATAGCAGCATAAATGGCCATTAAAATCATAATTATTGTCAGGTTGTCTGTTTATGGTCCGGCCGTCACTAATGCTTCTCTGGAATCAAGGGTTCCCAAGGTATCTAAACCTTACATCTGTCTTATTGTTTCAAGTCCCACTGACTGACTCCAAGGTTTAAAAGTCAATGAAATACCCCCTGTGCAAATTTTAATATGATATACCTCTCTGAGACCTAATTTACGAAAAAAATGAATTTCTTCCAAATTTGGTATTACCCTTGCAGTAACTCCAGGGTAATAGCAAACTTTAAAATATAATTTCCCTGAATAAACTCATCGGAAATATTGGAGGGGTTGCTATTTATGCCTTGGATTTATGTAACTTTGCTCATTGGTCGGGATCTCGTGAAAAGTCAATATTTATGAGTGGAATTGATTGACCCTAGATTGCAAAAGATTTGGCTATCCAGCCGTAGAAACGAGGATTAGTTTTTATTTGGACTTTAGCTACACAACGTTACTCCACTAAGCGCTACCAATTTGCATTGACAATACATTTTACTATTCACTAGTGCTACACTAATACACTAATATTTTACTTACAACAACATTGAACATTTTGTTCTATCACCATTTTTACAATGCTCCTATCGTGAAAACATAAATACTTACATTATGTCTTTGTTTCAGTGTAATACTTTGCTCTGTTCGTTCTATTTCTGTGTCTGTAGTATTAACATCCTTTTCCACACTGTACATAATTAGCTCATTATAATTACATTGTATTCAGTCAGGAAAGGTTCAAAAATATCGCACAACAAAGTAATTAACTGACAACAACATCACAGACAATTGTACTGTACGCACAGTGACTTACAAAACAAGCTGATAATGAGATTCTCTGGTTAAAAACAATTGACATGTAACATGCCATACAAATTTCGAGATTTCTTTTTCACATTCTCCTATGTAATATGTACAGAGATGCATTAATTTTTTCAATATCTTTTCAAAACCTGCAATAAATAATAAATATTCAGGTGAGCCACACCAGAAATTATTGTATTGTAATAACTAGCCCACATATTCCTGTGTTACATCGTGTCAAAACATTTTGGATAATATTTTTTTAAACACAGAACAAGGATCATATTAAAAGATGCAATTAAAATATACGCCAACTAAATAACTGCATCAACGGAAATTGCCTGCTGCGTACCCTGTTTTCGGTAGCATACACGCGTACTCCTCGCATTGTGCACGAAATTCGGCTTCTATATTAACCATGGCTTAGTTACATTATTTCATGCATGTTCTCCTCAAGGCTCCTTCCCTTCTCTCTTGTCTCACATGTTTGCTTATTTTAATTCACTACGTGATCCTTTTCAATTCAGACCTTTTTTCAAATAAATAATTGTTTTGTTGCTTTTTCCGAAGAAAAAACATTTTGCAGGTGACCGTCACTCCTTTTCACATTTTGCCATAATTCGTATGATAATGATAGTAACAATGAGGATTATTATCCCTCGATGATAACAATGTATCATTATCATCATCATACATCAACGAAACAGCAGCAACAGAAAAAGTAAACGTGTGTTTTACTGTTTACATATTAAGCCCATTATTTATGTTAATAGAGTGGTTATAACCGCACAGCCAAGTTGCACAATGAAAGAAAACAATGCAGAGTAGTGTGCAAGTATAGAGCAACGCATCTATCATTCATCTCTCTTTTCTGCTGATGATTAGCACTGCAAGCAACATAGCAAGCAGCATCTGTCCAACCAACTGGGAAGGAAATGGAGGTAGAACACAAGTGAGATGCGTTCATTGGAAACCCACAAGAAGATAGTGAGAAACTCAGCAAGCTCAAAAAGCCGTACACACACAAGTCGTAGTTTTAATATACGCATTTCTTACTTTTATATCGTCCGTAGCCAGTATCACTCGTATTACTTTATAGTGTTATTGTATCGTTGTATCACAGGCAAGAACTATCAGAGTGTACCTACCAAGCAAGCGTAGTAATAATAATGAATAGGCGTCATGCTGATTATTTGTATGCAAATGGCTGTCGGCGGCATTCGAGCTCCATTATGCTAATGTGGGTATTAAAGGCTACAATTACCGAGACGGTCGTTTTACACCACATCTTCTACCACTACCACAACAATCATCATCATCATTATCACCATCACCACTGCTTAGTAGCCAGAAGCTAGCCAGATAGCACAGCGCAATGCAACGTCGTATAAGGACTGACGATCTTGGATGAAGCTTCTTCGCGACTGCCAAACAAGCACCAAGATATACAAAAACCACACAAAACAAAATGTATCCAAGTCAAATATGTAGGGTAAAAAGGGTACATATGACTACAAAAACCGTGTTTGCTTTGTTTTGGCATGTAATACAGGAAATGCAATCTTTAATCAATTCAATCCATGCAAAAGTACGTGTCGGTAGTATTGATCAAAATTCCCCCATGCTTCCTCCGCGTCCTTTATTATTAAAACAATTACCTATCATATCGTAATATTTTATTATTATCAAATCAATAATGCTCCCTGGCCTGGTATATAGTTTTTTTACCTGGACGGGTTACTAATATCTACTTCATATATGAATAATATTTAAATGTTCGAATAATATAATAGTTATCTATGAAGGTGACGACCTTAAGCAAAGATGCATATCTCAATCTACAACTTACAAAAACCGTGTTTGCTTTGTTTTGGCATGTAATACAGGAAATGCAATCTTTAATCAATTCAATCCATGCAAAACTACGTGTCGGTAGTATTGATCAAAATTCCCCCATGCTTCCTCCGCGTCCTTTATTATTAAAACATTTACCTATCATATCGTAATATTTTATTATCAAATCAATAATGCTCCCTGGCCTGGTATATAGTTTTTTTTACCTGGACGGTTACTACTATCTACTTCATATATGAATAATATTTAAATGTTCGAATAATATAATAGTTATCTATGAAGGTGACGACCTTAAGCAAAGATGCATATCTCAACGACTCAACGCAATAACTCAAACAATTGTTCTATATTCAATAAAGTAGATACCTATGTAAATACAGTGTACATTTAAGTGTCCAGTTACTACACTGGTTAACTGACAAGAACAATGATAATAACATATCATGCGATGAAACGCAATTATAGATCTAAATCGAGAGCAATCCCTAAAAACAGGAAATGAACGGACATTGCCTGCACGCACATGCACCCGCTGGACCAACGCAACGCAGCTCAGCGGCAGCCACCTGAAAGAAGTTTTTTTAAAGAGAGAGAGATAAGACATAATGTTTTTCTGTAAATTTACAACAAGCAGAAAATGTGATAATTAAGAGGGGGTATCATATACATACGTACACCACGCAAATGTATACCTATATTATTATACAGCTATCTATCAGTTCATTAAACCTCAACATGCGAATCTTGCATTGAGTCACCACTGAAAAGGAAACCACCACGGCAATCACAATCAGATTTTACCATCTCGTTGTTGGCGGATGCGTTCACAGGTATACAATATATCTATAGGTATGCATAGGTATCTATTCTGTTACATTGTACTACGTGGATTTTAGGTACTACCACCATACGCGTTCCACACTTGTATATTGCTTCGTTAAGTTGGTACTAGGTAAACTTTCTCCCTTGAATGTGGCAAGATGTACAGGCAATAAGGCATGCAGAGCAAATGTATATCCATTGTCGTCATTATCAACATTAAACTCGATAGCCAACTCCAGTGGTGGGCCAACTCATTCAATGCTATCGCCATTCCATATCGCCGTCATCATTATTATTATTGTCCCAAATCTTTCAGTTTCATCTCCGTTAAATCCCCGTATAAGCGTTCATAGTTATTATACGCTTCACTTTTGCCTGCCTTTCTACCCCTTCGTTACTTTTCGAGTTATTGAATGTCTTAGTGTGTAGCGTGTTGTCCATTTTGTATTTAGCTGACTTGTACACATGTTTTCATAATGCAGAATAGATGAACATAGCGCGGCGGAGAGCGGAGAAGGTTTTAAAGGAAAAGAGGTTTGTTTTTACAGAAGTGGAGAATGGATGATATCTGAAGATAAAATTATCGTTATTATGATGGTCTTTTCTTGGCACAATAAATACAACAATGAGCATCTTACAAACATACTCACACAACAATAAGCATCATTGTTCTTTTTTATTGTGACCTTCCGACAACTTTAAAAGCAATCCTTTGTGCCAGTTTTTATCACTTGTTGGTATTTCCTTCTTGTTACTGGGTATCAATACAATACATGTCTGTCTACCACCCCACAGCCATCATCAACACCGACAATGATGGAATGTTAGTTAGTTAGTGAGACGATGTTTACCTTTAAAGTGTTATTGATCTTCGGAGTTGTCTATTTTTGTTAAGAAGTGGTGGTACCGACGACAGAAAACTTCTGTTCCCTGATGGTGGCATGACTTAAATTGTCCTCAAATTCTTGCTGAGAATGTTGTGATGGCCATGTGTGACAGTCTCGTAAAATTCTTTTGAGTAAGTACACTTATACCGGTAACTAGGAAGTTGCATGGCACAATAGCTTCTTTGTGTAAGTTTAAAGCGTTTAGATCAGGAATTTTTAAGCGTAGATGCTCAAATACTGGATATTCCATGAAATTGAAATAATGTTAACTTTTTAAGTAAAAGGAGGAAAAAAATTATATGAATTTTTAATATAGTTATGGGCGACTTTAACTAGTTTTCAAGTTTTCAATTAACATTTTTGGACAAATTATGTCTGATTAGATGACAGTTGGCCAAACAGATACATGCATGTTATTAATATTTTGTGCAACAAGCTGATATGACGGATGTGACGGATTTTTATTTTATATTAGGTATATAATATGCCTTTCAAAATAATACAGCTACTCCAAAGACCGCTGATCACCAACGCCAATATAAGGTAACGTGTATAGATTAAAATTTAAAACGGTTACGGTTAAAATAACGGTTTGCGTTTTATAAAGTTAGACCGAGAGACATGACTGAATTATTTACTTCATGTATGATGTCTTTTAATTTAGTTACCTATACCGCAGCCATTATTTTTAATTTGATAGGAAACAAAATAAACTAACAAAACATGCATACTGAAAATTTGGTAAGTGTCTGTGAAATGAATACACGCTCTTTTCATGAGCTTGGTTGATGATATTGAATTAGCAAGCCTGTCTGCTCCAATCTATTAACCGTTATTAGAGCAAACGATGTGTTAACAACAAAAATATGGTTTGTTGTGTAATAGTTTGAAATATTGTGCTATTTAAATACGAAAACAGACGGGGAAAATAAACCTTCGTCGAGTAAACCATTTTAAGTTTGACTAAGACTCGTCAGCAGTAAATGTGTGGTAAGACACAATTTTCCTCTTAAAAGAAAACAATACTTGCTCGTAAATTAGAGAAAAAATCTACTGTATGCATCAGAATACGACTACTGGGACTCCCTATATATGTATAGGTATATATATGTATATTCCACGATGAAAGCTTAAATGGGCCGTGTGGGTTTAATTGAGCCATGTTTGGTTTATTTCAAAAATACGTTCGACCTCGGTTACAACAACCACACTAACAGCTAACACTACCACATGGTATACAAACACATTAAAGCATCGCTTCGAAATCAAAATTGTTGATTTAAGTCGGTATGTCGTTTCAAAGGAAATTTAACAAACCATGCACTCTAGCTTGAGACGAAATTGAGTTGGGTGTATTGATTTCGTTAAATTAACTTACTGAAACAAAGCAGACCCTTTTTGTATTTTTTTGGGTAATCAAAAGGGACTACGTCTTTCATCTCTACATCTGAACCTTGACAGTACATTACAATAAATGGGTGCATAACTGCAAACATGCCAAAGGGGAGCAGAAGGAACTCGTGTTTTGACTTCAACCATAACCTATTCTGACAACTGATGAGGCATTACAAATGGAAGTGACAGACCACTGCTGTGCGAAATTAGTTCTTCTCGCCTACCGTTAAATTACGTTATCGTCAATAAATACAAATATAAATACTCTAGTTCGTTTGCATGAAATTAAAGTAAATTAAAATTCTGGGAATTAAAAATAGAAGGGAAATTCTTAGCAAATATGCATCCTTTTGAACTACTAAACTAATGGACTTTTTTACATTAAATAATGGCGAGAAATCTGTTCGTTATTACCTGTGTTACTTTTACAACGCAATGTAGTCTATAATAATTTCGGTTATGTGCGAGGGACAAGAGAATGTAGTATAGATACAAACAAACCACAGTTACACAATATTGCATTACATCATGTTCATCAAAATAAAAATTACAACTTAGTAATTACATAGGCATTATTACAGATCATGGACACAAAGACAACCGGACTTCACTTACTTGTCCTAGTGAAGTAGTGAAACTGTATCACAAGGGGAATCAAGTGCTTGTAAATAGGTACAAGTTGTACAAGATCATTTTATGGTAGAAATTGCTAACGTACGTAATATTTTATTTTCAAGTAAATTGTATCAAATACAACGATATACGTTAAAACATACAGAAACACAACCAAGGTAGTGAGGAGGTTCCCGTTGATTGACAGCATAATCTGAGTGTAAATTACGGTTTTCAGTTCTGACTCTACGAATTTCGTGAGATGGGCAGATCAGGTCAAGCAAGCTTTCATAAATATGCGCTGCTGTGCAAGAATTTTTTCCCTGTGTAATATGTCGTACACCAAGGCAGAGTTTTTAGAGACGAGTAGATGACTTGTTGGGAGAGAAAATCGAGTTTGATTGTTATTATGTAAGTCTTGCTTAATATAATCGTTATTTTGGTATCACGCAATTTTCGGGCTATTTTTTCCAATGTAATATAATAATTGTGTTTTATATTATTATTTCTTGTTACAATACATAAGTAAGCGCATATAATATACAGTAGTTTCGTTTCATCACGGGTCCCCGTCAGCTTCATCATGCTACACGATACTTTTCATTTTTGGGGTCGTTTGGTGGTTTCATTTCGTATAATCATAATACGTACTTTCTGAAGTGTATACATGGTTTAAGTTACAGTTTAAGTCAAAACTTGATCTGTATCTTATCACATCATAAACGTCACGTGGCACATCCGTTTTCACTCCCACATGGGGCCTTTTACTATTACAGTGTTAGCCTGCTCTTACCATGCTCTCGTGATGAAGAAAGAAGTGTGTAACCAAAAACCACAATAATAATTTTGTAAGTATACAGTATAAGTAGCACATTCCAGTTTAACTAGAATAATACACTTCTATTTTCATACAGATATGACAAAAGTAGCAGGGACGTGGAGGAGTATTTTCTCTTGTTCTTTCCCTCCCAGTACAAAGTGGTTGTTACTACTACCCTCAGCGATCCAACAAAAATCTTTACCTTCACAGCCACTCACAACTACTGTTAAACAACGAGACGAGAGAGTAATCTACTGTCAGATAATTAGATGTGTTACAAGACACAGAAATCAACATTCTGTTTCTATTGAAAAGCATTCATGAGACCCATATATCGTGTGTATGCCTGCTGTGATCTTTTTAAAAAATTATATAAAAAACATTTTAAACGAAAACAGAAAACAACAAAAATGCTTTTTTAAATTGAGCTGTTATCTTGTCCCATTTAAGTTTGTGGGCACTTTTCGACAGGGAAGAAAAGCTGTATTTATTTTACAAGAAGCAAGGAAAAATGAAAAAAATCCTACAAGATTCCCTTGCTTCTGGCGATACAAACAGCGGCCACAGGTACAATTTCATCTGAGAACACAAGTTATTACATCCATCATGTTCACTTTTTTGAAAAATCTACAATGAGTAAAATAAGAAACAACTTAATAATATGCGACTTGTGCTAGTACGTATCTCAGCCAGATTTTACATCAAACAAAGTTAATGAATTCTGCGAACGACGATGCCGATTTCAGGTAGAAAAATGCAACGGTGAAATGAAGTTGATCGATATTGACTACAATGTTCTGCTCGCTGAAGTAAAAGTAAACATGTCACACAAACATAAAGGCATGCATGCACATATTAAGAGCTTGCTCTCTTTTATTTGTTGATTACTTTTATGAGTTTGTATTTACGCAGCAGTGGTTGCACTTACGTTTATTACATTTTTTACGCGGTGGCTTTTGCTCTGCAAGTGAAGGAATGATTGACGTAGTGCAAGCAATATTACCTGAAAAAGGCAATGTATTTCCCACTTTTCCTGTAACATTACTTTTTGTGTTGACCGTGTAATCAGCATGAAAGTCAGCATGTCGTCGTTTGCCCATTTAACATGTGTTTCTCTCTCTCTCTCTCTTGGCCAAAAATTAGATCGCACTTTCCTTTACTTCATTTCTTGTGAGTCAATCATATAAAGTCAAAGTCAGTAATATCTAGCACCACGACACCGTGTATGCATGCATGCTTACTAGAGTGAAGTATGAATGATGTACTTTTAACCAAACAGTAATGAAATTATCGTTCTTTTAGCTTTCGAATGTGAAAGAACAATTCAAACATTCTGATGAACTAAGGCTCATACAGAGTGTGTGCCCTGCGTGACATTTCCGTTTGTTAATGTTAAATTAGTCTACCTCTTTCTCATTTATCCAGCCTATTTGCCTGCTCGAGCTATGTATTTACTATTCCCAGTACGCACTCAGAACTCATGACATAAAATCCATTTCCAAAAAATCTATGGAATTTGCATTTCACTTTTTTACTGCAACATACAAATAATAAATTGTTTGCTCTACTTCATCACTTTTTGTGACAATACAAAAAGCTATCGTATTAACGTGCATGTGTTTATATTATATAGGCAAGTTAAATCATACTTTAGTCACTACATACTAGATGCCAAACACGTTAATAAAATAAAGGACAAAAATGCCACTTTTCCAAACATGCAGCTTTTTTTCTTACTCGAAAAAGATGCATGTATATTTGTAAGTACCCAAACACGATGGTCTTGTAAAAGTAGTGAGGTGGTCGTCGTCACACTACAGAGAGAACATAAACAGAAGTTACCTAAGTGTATTATGATATCTAAATTATTTATCATCAATCTTCTCGTTTTCATCACGAGGCTTCCTGTTCTTTATGTTTCCACTCCTGTCAGAACGCCCTGAGACAATTTAGATTTGAAGTTGATTAAACGACAAGAGACCAAGTTTTTTTCCAGAAGAAATAATAATAAAAATGCCTATATATCTCGTGCTCCTTGATGTTGTTCTGGTTAACGTTTTAAAACAAATTTAATATTACATTTACATGAGTATATTCCTGTCCAAATATACATACAATATAAAGAAGTGATGGAAGGTGGGAAATGCAATGTCCAGTCAAGAAATATTACCAAATGATTTGTTCCCGTTTGTGTATATTTTTACTGCTTTCATCGGTCTCAAGAAGGAATAGAAAAAAACGCCAACAAAGTACATTTACACGGCGCGGTAATAACGATGTTGGTGATAACGACAGCCGCAACGTTGGAGAAAATAGAGTTCAGTCCAAAAAATGCATACCACCACAGCATAAACATGGTCGCACCATTTTGTTTGTGTTAAACAAAGCATAATGGAATGACCTCTTATACTACCTTTCAAACTCATCTACATATTGTATGACGACGATGATGCATGTAACTTAAGTGGTCATTGATAACTTATCAGAGAATATTTCGTAAAGTGTGAGTACATGGGGCATTTATGCTACTACAACTCCATGTACGCATGGATATCAATACGTACACCTTTTTGTACCTACAAACATCTAATAGGAGCCTGGTTTTATGAGCAAATTGATATTCTTAAAAGAAACCTAAATTCCAGAAATTTTGCGTTGCAAGGGCTTTCTTAATCATTCCTCATGACTTGTGGTTGAATGTATTCCAAGGTTTAGTTTCAATGCTGGAGGTAAATAAAAGTAAACAGTAAAAGGTAAGGTTACCTATTTGCTTACTCTGATTATACCAACACCACTATCATCATGTCATCAACATGCCATTTTATCCCATGAAACCATTTCCACAATGTACCAGCTTGCACAAAAGGGAAAAACGGTGTGGCAGATGAATAAGCGTCAAAGAACAGAAAAAGTGAGAAAGAGAATAAAATGACGAATGCTTGAGTAGTGAACATTGTACTTTTTTCTCCGTCTAGTAAGTTTAGTTTCACTTTTGCTGCTACATACTGCTGTGCTCCTGTCGTGTAAAACATTTAACATGACCTCTACCATCTCTCTCCTTTGTAGTAAACTAGACTAGACCTGAAGAGACAATTTTCGTGGAAACGTATTCATTAAGTCTTGTAGCTACACACGGCGATACAATGGTGTCTACGAGTTTTACACACGAGAGCAAGTCAACGTTTATGTATGGGTTAAAATTGTCTGTCTTGTTGGAAGCTCCTGTTCTCGCATTTGTTTTTTTTTGTCGTTTCTCCTGCTACCTATGACGTGTTATAGGGTCTGGGTGTACTTACCTTTTGTTAAAAACATGATACCCTACTAGTCTTCGATTAAGAGAAGGTATGTATATTATTTAAATGAAGTTTATAATGTATCATCAAGATCGTATGAGTTGGTTTGCGTTTGGTTTGGAATCGCTTTTTCCCTTTTACTGTTGTGGTGCTCTTTTTATCTTGCTTGTTTTTAATTACAGGTTTGATCTTCATCAACCGTCACCCTCTGTACATATTACACACTATATACTAAGTCGCCATCACCATTTTCACTCTCGGCTTTTTACTTGCCACTACGTCGTCTGACGACTGCTGCTGCTTGCTTGCTACATAGAGTAGAATGAATGAAATGAGACCTCCGGTAATTTGAAATGCTAATTTTTCCTCTCTATCTATCCAAAACCAACAATCTTCACAGAAAACATGACATGTTTTGAACAAATTCTCCTTCTACTAAAACAACGCTGATTATTGCCATTGCCCCTATAACTGCTGGTGCTGCTACCTTGTCTCTGTTCAACTCACCTTTTTCCCTGACTTTTACTCTGAGAAGTGACGTTTTTAACAGAAGGCTGATGTTTGTTTGATCCTACCACACAAACAACGGAGTTTAAGAGAATGCTTTACATAACAAGTTTATTTACAAAATGCTATACAAAATTTTCTGTGTATTCACTTACTCAGTTACACTGAAGTGAATTGCATGATGATGATAAAAAAATAATAATCTTTTAAGGCTCTCTTGTTGGCACTGCATGAATTGAAGAGAAAAGTACGAAAAGAACCAGTACAACCCTCGAAAAAATACTTGACGTTTGAAATAAATACCATATAATCATTTGTTTGATGATGCAGCAAGTTTCTCCGTTTCCAATGTCTGATAAAGTGTGTGTTTAGGATACCTCTTCCAAATAAGTAATAATAAATATGTTTTACATGAGCAACTTTGTCAAAGTTTTACAAGGAAAGGAGAGATTTCAAATCATCTCATGTTGTTATTATAGTAAACGAAACAGGTAGTCTGCAGACAAAGCCGTGGAGTATACTATTATAAAAATTTTAACTTGCATCCTTGCATGCGCATGATTTGATGAAGATCTTTGTTCAGCTGTTTTGTAAAAAAACTGATTCTCAAAGGCGACGGGTGTCACTCATACACAACAAATATTTGACGTACAATATTATTATGCCGGTCGGACGGGGCCAGAAGTTGTTGTTACAGTGCTTCCAGCTTAGAAGGACATGAGAACGTGATGAATTATTATTGAAAAGAGATATCCCTGTCCGTACACAGATTACTTGTACGATTCTTTTTTTAATTTTGTTAGTAAACGTGATTTTCTAGCTTCTTTGCAGACTAAGAAAAGAGAGAGATAGAGGGTAAGTGATGTGTTTTGATAATAGCTAGTATTTAGTATGAACTTTTAATGAAACATTTTAATGATTTTGTGGGAATTATCGGTGTATGTGCACTTGGTCTACATTTCTCTCACAATATGCATTGACACACTGCATGGAGTTTTTTTGGTTTGTCTCTGTTTGTATTATTTACTGGAAAATTGTCATTATCATGGTCAATGGTATATTTTGAATAAGCGGAATAATATCATCAGCCCTTACAAACTGACAATCCTGATCTGACATTAACATTTGCTGAGTTTCAGTTTCACACGTTTACAAATATGTCTCGTACAAATGAAAATTTACTACATACATAGATCTATATCCTATTATATTGACCACATTTTGTAATGGTTAATTTAAAATTGAGGGTTCAGCAAATTATTATTGTAAATTAAAATAATAAAACGACGTTACACGGGAATAAGAGTACTCTTGTTCTTGTGTAAGGATATGCAATAAAATGGACACTGCAGTCTGCAGTAAGTTAAATTCTGGAAGCGTCATTCCTTCACTCTAATAGCTGTCGTGCACAAAATAATATCACAATATCTTATACGGCTGATACCTACCCAACAGGCCAGGAATGAATGGTGCCCTAAATTATGTCTTCAGAGCCACCATATGGCATCTGGGTATCAGTGTCAGCAGCAGTAGTCGCGTCAAAAATGTAACTTCAGACTTCATCATCATTATTATCATCCGTCTGAGCCGTAGGGGTGGCTCCCACTTTTGCCTTCTGTCCTGCCTCTTGTGGAATGCGAGAAGGTAACCTGAGAATCTGTAGTTGAAACATATGAATACCCAAAAGCCTCTAACATCTCTCTTTCTTTATCTCCTTTCTAAGCCTCTATTGCGTATTATTCACCGTCATCTTTCCGTTGTCATCTAATGCACTTTTATCTATACACAGAGTCATCCTGTCACCAAGCCTCATTTACTCTGAAAAAAACTTTAGCATGCACAGATTTCGATGTTGACAACGCCGTAAAATAGGAAATTGATCCCCTCGTCTCATCCTTTTTTATTTTATGCCACTCGTCATTCATTATCACGCCAGTGTGTTGTATTTGTAGTAACTATTACTCAATTTGCAAAATATTATAAATGGTTGAATCAGCTAGCATCATCAAAATATCTCGCAGTCTCAAGATATATTGAACGATAAAAATTGAATGCTTCCAAATCCTAGAGCATTTGTCCGTTTCAGCCTCAGTCAAAATTCGGACCATTCAAAAAATGAACTTTTTGCTCTACAGAGTACAGCAGTCACCGTCCACACTTGCTACTGGGTGTTAGATCTGATGCATGTACAATTCTTCTAAAATTTATGATTGTCCCTATCTCCCTATTTATCTCACTCCTTTTCTACCTTCTCGCTGTGTAGAGGAAACACAAGATAATATGTAAACTAAGCAAACAGAAACAAATATGCATTATATGACACCATCACTCCCATATTTTTTAAAAATTCAACGTGTGCATTTTGTAAAATAAAAAAGATAAACCAACAATATGTTCGTACCTATGCATGAATTCCCTTTCTTTGCTTCCCTCTCTCTCTCCTCAGATTACTATCTCATTCGTCTTGTTCATAAATGAAGATGAATCCTTACTTTTTTATTTATGATTATCTCTTTAGATTTTTTTCTCTCCTTCTCAAATGAAAGATGTAAACAACTCATGAAAGGGGTGTACATTTCCTATTTAAAAACACAAATTCTACAACACAACACAAATGAACACGATTGTTTTACATTTTACATTTTATGCTGACTGGCTTTACGACTACGAGCCTGTCTTCACAACAGAAAAAAACAACACTTATTAAGACGCAAATTCTCGCTAGTTTGTTGCTAGCTGTTGTACAAAAGTGTGCTATGTAAAGTTCAATCATAAAATATAGCCCTTCAACAGCCAATTGATATTTTTTGTTACCTTGAAAGAATGGGAAGAAAGGGTAATGGCTTTAATTGCCTCATAAACGCATTGAGGTTGTCTCAAGCTCCCAAAGGTTTTTAATAACTTCTTCGTAGTCTCTACAGTTGTTTAAAAGTTTGGCTTTAATGTGAAAGGATTTTATAACAGAAATTAAAGATTTATTTACGACTTGTGTACTTGTTACTACTACCTGCCTGCAGTACTTTCTTAAAGGGTTAACAAGCTGAAGGTTTTAAAAACCAACAAAAATGCTGTATTGCTACGCAAAATGTATGTATACCTCCTAAAAAGCTGTGGTTTTAATATTTTTTTTTAGTTGGGTGATTTTTATTAAAACGTTTTATTGTTCCATTACTTTTAAAACTGTACTAGTTTAATTACGATATACATAAAAGTTGTACGTGATTCACAGGTCTAGAAACTCAGAAACAAGAGTGCTGGGAGAAAAATGGAAGAAAAATAGAGCTTTCCATACTCATCCTGTTGCATTATTACGGATTATGGTATTGCATCGCATATTTTGTATTACATACATTTACCTACTCAGAAACTGATGATGGTGGCCAACGGTCAGACTCGCCGGGAAAAATGAACGACAACACAGTAAGTTGTAGTACATTAAAACAAGCATGTAAATTGCATGGTTAATTTAAGCCCTAAAGTGACGCGTTTAAAATCCATTTTGCACGGCAAAACAATATAATTCCCAGCGGTCATCCATTTACAAAACAGCATCTATTTGTCACGAGGAGGTCTTTTTAATCGCTTCACAAGGAGATGCTAATCTCAAAATATATAAAGTCGTTAGAAACAACAATTCCATTTTCTTCTTCGTTTTTTTGCCTCACACACACACACACACAACGCAACGGCAATGACCAGACAGCAGGAGTGAAACGAAAGTGAAGGTGGGCTTTTTTCTCCACATTTTCCCCGTCAGCGTCATACCCACCTAATAGGAATGTTTATATGTATAAAACGTGGTAATATGTAAGGGAGTCGTCGCTTTCAAGTTGAAATGACTGGTAGAAGAGGTAGGAGTCTCTTTGCAAGTCGTTTATTGCTTTAAAAACGGCAATCAAAAAGAATTATGACCGGTAAGCGTTGCGGGGATTCCGGCTGATAGTAAATCAAACTTGTTGTTTTCTTGTTTGTACAACATACATACATATTATGCATACTGTTCTCGGGTAAAAAGAAGAAATTACTTTGACTCTGTGAAATACATTTACGGCAGGCGTGCTGTATTTAAAACAACTTTTTTGTATTTCTTTCCACTGCCCTGCCATTTGTTATGAATAGTTATGGTATAAATGGTGCTACTTATGAGGAGAATTAGCTATGCATCATCAACGTGGTGGGGTTTATTATCGTGGTGGAGTTGGCCTTTTGGACAGACAAGGCTAGTTCAGGTAATACAAAGATTTACACCTCCGTCATGGTTTTTATCACGGCATCACAATACATTTTACTACCACTGCTCGTTTTAATATGATGTATGGCGCGATCAGTACAATAGAGAAGCACAAAGGTGGGGAATATCTTAATTTTTCTCATTTTGTCCCTTATCTGATTAATATAACAAAGAGGGAAAAGAAAGGAAAACAAATAATGGTGGTGGTTCATTGTGAGCTCTTTGTTACGTTTTATGTAAGCTTGTTTATTACACGAGAAGTCACTGCTACCACCGCGAGGCATTGATTCTAAGGACCAGGGCATTTGAAGGAAAGAGAAAAAATGCTCTTGTGGTAAGCAAGTCACGCTACAAAGACAGTAACACCGACAAACTCCCAACAAACAGATATTCTTTGCACAAATTACAGTTGAAAGTTTGAAATTTCCTTTATTACCAATGAAATAATCAGCAAACAGGCACATGGTCTCACTGTTGCAAAAATAACCAACGAAAAGTATGGTAAAATTATGTAAACAGTTATTATCACGTATCATCATTTGAAACTTAGGAATGCGTGCATAATTAGCTCAAAGAGTTTGGTATTTTATCGCAATTCAGTCAGTGTTTTGGAGATAATTAACAGACAAACATGTCGAGGGCCAGTTTTTTCAATTACAAAGGCTAATTTCTCAGTTTCCCCTTTCAATAGAGTTTTCAGATTGATGTGAATACTGTACACTGTGTACACATAATATGCATATTCATGCATCTGTATCCTTCAGACAAGATATGAGAGAATGAGAGAATGTACCAAACTTAAATTGGTCGCCGTTGTGGATAAGAGACATCTTGTATCGATATTGTATGTACATAATAATATTAGGTATGTACAGACCATACATTGAACATGTTGCAACACTATCCAAATATACACACATCTGCAACTTGCTGTCATTGTTTCTGCAAATCTACATGAAAATCTAATAATTCTCGTTGAAAACAGCAATTTTCGTTTTTGACACATCAGAAAACGCTCGTTGCATCGCGCGTATCATCGTCATCATCAGATTCAATTACACCATTCAGCTATTGTTGTCCCTGTCCCGTCTACATGATTACTACTACTACTACTACTACGACTTTGTGTCTAGGTATGGTATACTTTGTACGTATATTGTCATTTTTGTAATTTGTGTGCTTTATGCGAACCTCAAGGATGAGAAGCTCATCTCATCCATATTCATCTTTTTTACTGGCAAGCAGAATCGGGGACAGAGGCACACAGCCGTACGTTATGTAATTTTGAACAGCAGTAGTAAAAGAGAACATTAAATTCACGAGGCAAGAAGACGACGACAATCCACATGTTTTCATTACGGTTATTCTTTTATTTTCCGGGGAACTAAAGCATATGCGTCGAGTTTATTATCCTAAATTTTATGCAATAAAGAGAAAAACTCCACCACCAAATTCCCTGTTTATACGCGCTGTTCACATTCACATTATCAAACTTGGTGAACCGGCGGCGTGCTATCTACCATTTTGTAGCCGTCTCCCGTTATGCAAATGAAGAAATGTAGACCGGCAAGAGAAAAAGGGAGAAAATGTTATGGTGAGAAGTGCAAATGAATGAATGAAAATTGTATGCACGTCCTTTATGAGCATTTACTCGCTCCGTCAAATTCATCTGAACAGTTTTTTTCGTTGAAGTGTTGCCTAATGCAGGATGTGAATGAAGCAAGTGATCATCTCGACTTGATGATAGTGTGAAGTTGATACAGCAGAAGCAGCAAGGAAAATAGATGGCAGGTGTGAATGACGGATTTTCCTCCTTCAATTTTTCTCTCTTCTGTCATTCTTATTGTAAATGTCCAACTTGTTCTCTCAAATTCCAACATTTCTCTGTAGTTAACTCAGCAGGAAATTTTCTATTTTATGTAAATTTATGAATAAAACTTTACTGGTCAGAAGAATGATAAAATGCACGATTGTATTAAAATGATTCTATGGCCATTTATTTGTAGATTTTTTGTAAATTATTTATAACCTGTACAACAGCGGGAATCTGTCACACAGCAAACAAGGAAAAAGAATTGAATTGACCTTTTTTGATTGGGATGATGACGACGATAAAGGTGTTGAAGTTTTTTAGGGAAAAAATTTCTCAGCTTTAACCCCCGCGATCTCATTAAATGGCATCAACAAAAATATTTCACCATTTATATCATGCCCAAAATATATGTGTTGGTTATTTCACAACAAGGTTTCATGAATGCAAACATAAATTTTTCAACAGTAAACATGATACTCTATTGAAATTACCTACACATAAATTGAAGGAAACCCATTTCCTCTCCAAATGATCTCTGATCTCCTTTCATCTTTTCTCTCAGTATCCCGCTTGAATAATATCTGTTCTATTATCCGCTCCACACAATATAATAATATATAATAAATGTATCCAAAAAACGTGCAATGTGCCACCAATCCATTCATTTTCTAGACCAAGTTCAGCAAACAGGAAACATTATATTTTAGAGACACTCACACAGGCATGTACACATTGACACAATTGATTTTGTGATACATACAATTTTTTTCTCTTCCGTTTGCACGTTTATTACAACGTAGTCTAGCAATATAAGTTTCCCCTATTCAAACGTCACTTTATCTAACAAAAGCTAAAGCCAGCAAGCGCCCTTCATCATCTCTAGAGCAAAATGAAAAAGGCAAGGCAAAGCCAACCAAAACAGCCAACCTTTTTTTCTTTCTTTTCTTCCAATATTTTGTATACAGCTTTGGTTTTCATCCTACCATTTGATCATAAAAACATCACACCACCACCAACACAAGTTGTGTGTTTGTAATAACAGTATCTTGCAGTACATTATGTTATGTTGTACCGGCAGCGATGCTGATGATGACGATGATCTTGCTCGTATCTCACACTCTGCAGGGTGGCAAAATCTTTCCCTTCGGATTAACTTTAATTCTTGCAAAGAAAAAGGGCTTTAATGTGATTATGTTGACGATGATGACGAGCAGACTTGAGTTTTTTTGAGTGGGAATATTTATATGCAACAATACCAGAGAATTGTGTCATACAGAGTGTAACAATAATACACGTATCAGAGCAGTAGCAGTGCAGTGGTGGCAGGGCGTCGTAATACTGTTTGTAGTGGCATTCGTAATGATTTCAATACCGGATTAAAGATTAAGCCCACTTATAAAGCTTTTCCAAATAAGCTTATATAACTGGTAACAGCGGTTGTTCCAAATATCATCATCATCATCGTTATAATCACAGAGTGCCGAGCCGAGGAGAGTACACTATTTCCGTATTTAGATACGTGTGTGAGCAAAAATAATCTGTAGGCAGGGCTGACAGAGCATCCTTAACTAGTTTCAGAGTGTGTGTGTGTGTGTGAAGGGCAGATTGTATCAAAGCTCTAGCGACAAGCCCAGTCGTTTACTCGATTTTTTATTGTAACCCAAGTCAATATGATGATTCAAGTTCTGTCAACAAAATTAATATTACAATATTCAGCCATGTCATTCACGTCAAAAATATTACACATGATTCTCTCGATTTCTTCGTGAGCAATCTTTCTATTAAAATACTGCTCACATTTGTAAGTATCATCATTGGACACGAAAAGTTTATGTCAAAAAGTATACATATTTTTTATACTATATCAGATCAACATCAAGTAAAGAGAACGGATTTGTTGGAACAACGCAACGCTCAAAAAGCTGTTTAGGATTTATCGGCTATTGTATATTTTCAGCATATTACAAACCATTTCATACTTTT
>JAHZNB010002600.1:0-13086 GCA_027744295.1 Callyntrura guangdongensis | reverse complement strand
TCGACGAGCAACAACACCACCACCAACACGACCACTGTTCATCATCGAAGCACATACAATACTAAACAGTGTCTGCGGAAAATTCAGGCATTTCACATGGCAAATGTGTTGCTGATTTTGCCTCTTTTGCCGCGACTGCTGCTGTTCCTGCGACTGTTGTTGTTGCAAGGTTCATTAAAATTATAACAACTTGTATCAGTCTCTAGCATATTAGTAGTAATAATAAATGCCTTAGATATATATATATTTCGTACACAAGAACGTGCACATCTCAAGAAAAGCCCATCATCATAAAAACCAGCAACAATAATATCTTTTCACTGGATTTATTTATGTATTTTACATATCAACATGCACACGTACACACTCCTCTCTCTGCTAGCAAGAAAAACTGGCTTTGTACTACAATATCAAAGCAATAACACAGGCACACAAAAATCCTTTTTTCTCTCTCTCCCTTTTGGACTGTCTATTAGTCTCCTCAAGAACAACACACGATTTGAAATTGAAAAGACAGAAAAAATCAGTATTACATCACCCACGTTATATAGCTTCAAGGAGGATAATATCGAGCAGTTGTTGGCAGCACAAAGGCAGAGTGGCAACTGGAACACATCTAGACTCATAACCTGACATATAATTGCCTTGAAAGCTTCTCTCACTCTCTGTGTCTGCTTCCCAAACATATATTCATACACAAGCGTATTACACGGATTGGTACACACAGGACAGCACCAGTCAACAGCAACACCAGTCCAAGTACCTTGCTAGAAGATGATGGCGATGTTACAAGTAAAAACTTTTTAAAAGCTTTTAGAGTCGAAAAAGCTCTCTCTCTCTCTCGGTCGCTCTCTGTGTATACCATGGATGTGAACAGTTGTGAGCGCTTTATTTTTCATCGATGAAGCTGTGTATATACCTGCATATAAGTAGGTATATACATCATCGGTATGGTTAGGATGGGAGAGTTTTGCCGGAGAGCAATACACATTATTATTGTTATTATTATTATTATTATTATTATTACTAACGCGGCTGCTGCTGCAACGACTCTTCTTCTCCGCTGTTGCTTCTCTCAGTTTTCTGTTCCCTGACTTTTATGTGAGCCTTCACAGTGGTGATGTCGATGTGAGAGAAAAGCCGATGACTAGTGAAGTTTATCTGTGTCTGTGTGCATGTTCCGAGTAATGTGGTTCATACTTTAAAAATGTGCATGTCCATTGTCGACCGAGGTACATGGTGGTGGTGGTAGTAGTGTGCTATACACTGGCCCTGTTTGCATGCAAAGATTACACATTCAACTCACTTGTCCGTCTCTCTCTCTCTCTCTTTCAGACTTGTCGTGGTGTTGAATAATAGTTTTGAAGCATGGCATGAGCATGTCAAAAGCGCACGGATAAACACAATTTCGTACATGTTCTTTGTGTCGTTTTCCCTGTAGTAGTGCCCGTGGAAAAGGAAGCGGTTTCTAGTGTGGGTTTATGTTGCAGAAATAATGTATGAACTATATAAAGTAATAATAATAATAACGACATGTCATTTTGGTTTAGTCAGGTCGCAACTTTCTTTTTGAACATTTTTCAACACAAAAACCTCCGATAACCACGGTCATCATCATTGTCGTGAACATGAGCACGTTATTATCATTATTACTGCTTTTATGCCTTCTTGTGTAAAAGCTGTACCGTGGAATTTCTTGGTCAAAACGTTCGGGTTTCTTTTCACAAAATCTATATAATACAAAATGGTGGGTACAGACAGACCAAAACGGCAGCACGGCAAATAGCTTTACAAATGAAATGATTATCTTTTCAAGACGACCACGATGATGATAATGGTAGCATACATCTGTCTGTGCACAGGTAAGTATGTTGGGCAAATTGAATTTAACCGTTCATTTCCTCATACTTGTTTTGTCGTTCTACTCACAACCATACTAAATACAGCTCGTCATACAGCCGTAGTAAATGATCCCTATCACGACTTCCTCTTCTCCACTGACTGACTCTGACTAAACCTGAATGAATGAACTTGGTCCGCATTTTGTAATAATAATACTCAAAAATGGAAAAGTACTTTTTGCTTGTTTATGTTCGGCATAATACGCTACATTTTTGGGGCGTTCACATGTTCTATGTTCATGGAATTTTTATGATTTTCCTTCCCAAAATTCATTTTGGGATACAAGGTATTATAATTTACTACACGCATTGTGTTACGATGCTGATGCATAAGAACATTTTGTGGAATTTACAAAGTGCAAACATTTTTTTTGGCAAATTGTTTCAGCCAAAATTTTTTTCCCATTACCAGAAAAAAAACATCATGTTCCTCCTGTGCATGAATGATGATAGTGATAAATGGTAAACGGAAACTGTAATGATCATTCTTTTGACACATACCTACTATTCGTAACTACATACCTGCTGCTGCGCTTCTTTGTTTATGGTATCGTCACAGCTGAAAGATGCGCGTTAAAAAGGAATTTTTCTGTTCTCTGCTGTCCTTCCAATGTAAATCAGGAGAAGAGATAAATGGGAATTTTGATACGGAATTCTAAATCACCCAGCAGTAAAAGTGCTGAGGGGATAAATATACAAGAAATGATGAGCTAGGCGCCATTGTGAAGGTAGGAGAATTGTTAATATTATTGGTGGTATGCATGTATTTAAAGGTGTTTGGGCAATGCTGGTGCAACAATAAAATTCTAATCCTGTGAAATATCCTTCACATTCCCATTCTTCTTTTCCCTCAGCACCAACAACAGTACCGTACCTCAGCAGCAGGGAAAAAACGTTCTAAAATCAGACAAGAACTGTTTATCCATAAGGTTCTTCTTTTTTTGTGCTGTGTACTTAATGCCACACCAACTTAATGCCCAAATTATCCAACGCACGGTAGGCGAGGCCTATAATATTAACAAGGAGCACAAGTTTTACGCCGTGTGTACATGGTTAGCTCGAGTTTTATTTCTTTAAAAAACACAGCTTCCCCACCTTTTTGTACAGATTCTTACTAGATTAACAGTAAGAAAATGTAGTAACGTTTTTGTTCAAACATGTACATGCCTACCACCACCGCATAATAATAATCATCCTCTAAAAGTGAGTCTCTCTCTCTCTCTGCCTTTGTATTTCTACACGTTTGTCGTAGTATTCTTTATCTTGATTTTCAATTTCCAAAATAGTCCAGTAGTTGTTGTAACAGTGGTATCAAAACACTAACACCACAGTGTGTACACCTAAAGTTTGTTATTTTAAGGGACACAACTTTTTTGATGAACGGTGTGCCTGAATTTCTTCTACTTCCTTGCCGCAGCTACCGTAGCAAATCCCTTGTACCTCCAACATGACATTTGTTCAGCAGTGAAATAAAGTAACGAATTCTCTGCTTCTCTTAGAAAGAAAATATTCCTTTTTATTATTCTCTCGCAAGAAAAAGGGACTGTGTGCTTTGGACACGCTCGCATCGAATTTTTCTTAAACATTTACCCATTTCCTCAATTTCTTTAACTCCCCGCGTCCCTTTGAATGGTTCTCTTCGGGGAGAAAACGATAATCACTACAGTCATCATCATCATCATCACCATCTCACAGTCAAGTTAAAATTTAGGACCATAAACCAAGGTAAAGTGTAGCTGGTAGAAAATATCAAATATAACATAAGTGTGCCAACACACACTTACTTCTAACTTAACATCTAACATCCAACTTTTTACGGTAACAATAATGGAAAGGGGAGGAAGAAAAGAAAAGACAAGACTGACAATTTTAAAAAGTGACTGTGAGGGTTGCCAACACACACTTACTTCTAACTTAACATCTAACATCCAACTTTTTACGGTAACAATAATGGAAAGGGGAGGAAGAAAAGAAAAGACAAGACTGACAATTTTAAACAGTGACTGTGAGGGTGTACTTGAAGGCTTCCTATCGAACGAACACAATCTGTTAACATTTTTTCCTTGTTATTGTTTGTTGATGTTGATACTGTTTAAAAGAGATTTGTAATATTTTTTACCACTCTTCTTCCTATTGTTCCTGTGTGTACGCATCTTTGTAGCGATGTAGCCCGAGACTAAATAAAATACGGGGACAGGTGAAATACACAGAGGGTGAGGAGAAGAGAGGTGCAATGAGGAGTGATTTCAAATAAAAATCATGTGTAGATGCCTTCAAGAATTAGGTGCGCAGGTTTTTACATGAAAAGGCTTTCACAAATGAAATATTGCCGCGGCGAGTAATCAGTTTGTGCCTGAGCACTTTTTTTCAACCGTGGATGATAAATACTGTAAGCTGGATATTATGATGTATTTTCCCCCATAAAAAACTAAAAATGCTGATTGTATTTTCCATTAACTCTGTTGTTTGTAACGTAACCTGCAGTAATATAATAGCGAGTTATATTATTTCTCATTTTCTAATGGGCAGTAAGATATACGGAATATAAGGTGGCGATTTCTCTCTCTCTCTCTCTCTCTCTGCCTCACATCTTAAACTTTTCAATAGGAAAATTGGAACGAAAGAAAGAGAGAAATGAAACGAAACGACAAGCGACTCTTACACACAGTCCAATTAAATCAGGTTTCTCTCTCTCGTGTGCAACTACACACAGACAATATATACAGCCGCTTTAATTTTCTCGAGTGAAAACCTCCTACCTGGGCTATAATCTTTCCTTTTTATAATGTTCCATCAACAAAACATAAAATATTTCTCAGCAAATCCAGCAGAAAGCTAGTTCACGGTCCGTGATGTTGACGTCCTATTTAATGCAGTAAATGAATTGAAAATTTTCGTTGTCTGCTGGTGTCTTCTCCAAACTTACTTATCATTCATTGGGTTCTCACGTAAACAATGAAAAAAGCGCCACGAACAATAAGGCAAAAGTCATAATAGGTATAGAGGTACTACATTACACACACGAGACTTTTTTGTTACTGGCATTTTTTGTGGCTTTTTTGGGTGTTTACGATTTTCATTTTTATGCAACACAAAAACGCTTCAGATAGAAAAAAGATATTTGACACTGCTGACATGTATAATGCCTACTTTTAATGCAATTATTATTTCAAATTGTAATTCCTTTTCGTCTAATTCATATGTATGAAGAGATAATGTACGTACGTAATTGCTTTTCCATCAAAACATTTTCCTTTTCAAAGTTTTTTAACTGTGGAAATAATATTCATGTGCGGTTATGCGGTACACAGTACACAGGTCATCCGTCCGTTCGTCGTCCCGTGTGTGTGCAGATTTATTGCTGACTTAATGAAAACCCTGATATTTGATATTTTTTCTTATAAAAATGAAAATTTATTCAGGACCGTACATTATTAATGTTATTACCAGCGTTGCCGACACAAGGAATTTTCCACTTGTGTGCACCCCAGTTTAATATCCAATCCTATGAACTGTGAAAGAAACGAAGAAAGGGGGCTCTTGTGAAAAAAAACATACTTGGGTCGTCGTGTGGTTTTCAGAATTGGACTGTTTGTACGAATAAAAAAATCTACACAATATTTTTTCCACTGAGACCATGAATTGCGCGGATCGCGCCGACGAGACCCATATGAAACGTACATAAAATATAGAAAAAGAACTCGATTACCATTTTTCATAAATCATTCCTTCTAACAGAACTTTTCACCTGGCTGTGTGTAGTACCCCAGCAAAAGGAAAGGAAAACTGTGTAGCTGGGGATAACAAGAAATAAACAAAAGTGTTGTGATCCTAATATTTGTAAAATGGAAGGCACCATACAGCGCTATAAAAAGCATTTTGGAATGATGCCGGTGTGCCCACAAGGCTGAAAGAGAAGAAGCAATAAAAATTACTTATTTCAACAAACAAAAAATATAATTTACAACCTGCTGGTAAAATCTGTTCAAATTATTGGGGTAACGGTTTAGAAAATAAACTGCTGAATGTACGCATCTACTACTATCACGTGCAAAGAGAGTCTCTGTTCCATGCTATGTAGGTACCCATATCAAATACAATTCACAGAAGCTCTCCGAAAAACGAGAATGAACCAGACAAAAATTAAACTTTCAGCAAATTCGCGAGAAACTAAAACAAGTAACTTTTATTGACACTCCAGCATATTTTTTTCTGGGATCTGCCCTGTCGCCTTTCAAAACGTCCTCTGCAAATATTGATTTTCAGTCTGACATCAATACTTGTTTATGTAATTTGAATGAATCACGAGAGTGAGCTCGAAAATCCGGTATAATATAGGAAATAAATTTAAACAAAGAACGTTCAACGCACTCTCTCTCTCTCTCAAGCATCTTGCGTGGTTCAAGTAGGTAATTGCCCGATTGCATGACGTATGCCCAGGTAAAGTGTGTTGAGTGTGGAATGAGAGAGAGAGAGAGAGTAAAACTGCGCATTTTATTTGTGTAGTTTTGCTTCTACCCTGATATAAATAGAGGAAATTGACATGTTGACTACTCTATTGATTTACGCAAAAATTGGATCAAATCAAAATTAATTTTTAAACGACCACTACTACTGCTGCGGCTGCCACAACGAAGAAAAAAAAGAAAGCACATGTTCTGGCAGCCTTGTGTGGTGGTGGTGATAGTTGTGAGTAGTGATGATGGTGGGTAGTGCTATTTTTGCAAGCCTTTCCAACTCCGCCTTTCAATTTTTTGATATACTTTTTTTGCCAGCAGCCGCCATAAACAGAGTTTGTGTAGTAATAATATAATATACAGCGAAAGAGAAGGTGCAAGCTTTGCTGCTGCATTTGAGATTTGTACTTTGATCTCAGGTATGTGTGTTCATTTATTTGTACGTTTAAACAAGATTCCACTTTATTTGCATACTGACGGACGACGAGTCACATTTTGTATTATTGCTGGCGTCAGGATTTCAGCTTGCAGACTCAGATTTTTGATTCCTCTCATGAAGAAGAGGACGGCGACGACGATGATGATGATACGACGACGACGATGAGAAGCCAACATTTTATTTTAAGGGCAGGGTTTTTTTTATCTCGCTTTAGTTTAGTACAAAATTACCGACAAGTGACTGCTTCTCAGAATCTCTTGCCAAAAGAAGCGCCTGCTTCTCTCGTAAACGTACATAAGTACGCACAGGACGAGTCAGCCAACAGCAGAGACTGTCGCGTACGTGTTTTGCTGTAGGGAAAATCAATCTACAACTCTGCATAATTGTCCTAATAAACGTACTAATAACAATAACAATTGTAATTGTGAAAAATATCCTATTTATCTTAGATTGGAATTTCTCTCAAGGTTTTTTTATCACAGCTAAAAATCAGTCAAGTAGCATCAACATTGCAGCTCTGTAACATCGGCATTTTCACGATTGTCAAATTGTCAACAATTTAGAATGAGGTTTGTACCAGAATTCACAAAGAAGACAAAGACAAGCTTGAAGTTTTGTGAAACAACGGAAACGTCAACTTTGATTGCACTGCCGTGCAAGTTAAGTTTTGACGTTTTGCTCCTTTTCAAACTCTTCGCGTAGCAAACAACATCATTTCGATTCGCATAAAATGTACAAATCCAGATTAATTGTTATTACATACATCGTATAACCAAAGTAGGTATACACATATACACAACATATGTAAATACGTCTGCATGTAATGTGTAGGTAGGTATATATCACATAGCCAAATTATACGGCACATTTACTGCCAAAAAATCATGAAAAAATCAATTGTTGTAGGATAAACGCATGAAATAAATGATGCAGGCATGTTAAAAACTTGCAAGAAAAATTCTTTCAACAAAATTCAAGTGGTTTAACCTGCCGCAAATCACGTTAACCGGCAATTTTTGCATGTAGGTATTTGTGCTATCATCCATCGAAGAATTTTATAGTTTTAATAGTAATCACCATCCTGATGATATGTACGATACTAGATAAGCCCGAATTATTCCCGCCAAAAAGCCAAAATATGGCGGGAATCTAGTAGGTAACAGTAGCATGATCCGTTTGTAGTTTTCAAAAGTTTTACAGAGGCATTTTACATTCGAAGAACTTTTCGAATTTGTCGTTGTAGTCAGTTGTGCGCTTGTATTGATTAAAAAAGCACTATTTAAACCAACAGATTAATAGTCCACCACCACCACCGTCATAGTATTTGTAGTAGCATCTGATCCCATTCATGAACGTAGGTTACATCCAGAACACGCAGCTCCTTTGTACAATAGGTAGATGTCTGGTTGTTCTCTCTCTCTCCCTCTGTGTCACAATTGCTGAGAAACACCGACTGATGATGACTGGCTGATGATGATGATGATGATTGCATCTCTACCACATTCTAGTAAATAATATATGTGCAGTCTGTACACTTTACGAAAATGTAAACAAATTTACTGATCCCTAAATACGAGGAAAAAAGGATGAAGAACTTTATCATCATCGGCACTGATACAAAAGTGTAATATTGATGATGGTCATCATCATCATCACATGAAAAAAGGACAAAAACTGTGTGAATTGTATTACCTACCTACTTTTCGATAATGTATGTCTGTGTTTGAACAATGCTTGATAAATTATTGCTGGCGCACACACTACTGTGATTGTGAGATTTTTCAATGCGCCACCGTCATCATCATCATGACTGTCGATAATAAAAACATAATCGCATCTACCAACAACAGGACAATGTTGCAGTTCCTAACCCTGCGTAACGGAAAAATCACCCAGAAAACAATGCCGTATCATCCCCAAAAAAACGTGACTGAACCGCAAAACCAATCTAAAAACCTTTTATGTCCAAACACATCAGCAAAAAATCAGTATTTGGAAAAAAGCGAGATAAATGACGAGAACTATTTACCTACTGAACTAAACTCACAAATTAATAAAAACCGCAATATCAAGTTACAATAAAAAAAGGGATGGTCACTTATTTGTACTTTGATCTGTCAGATGTTGATGATGGCACGACTAAGGATGATTTTCTGTTTGCGTGCGTGTGTCGTAGTCATACAGTCATCCTGAGAAAGATATGATTTCGTATATGATCATGTTGGCATTTTTGATTGACTTAAAGTAATTACACACCTACAGCTTCTGTACAACTGTAAAGAAGAAGAAAAAAATATTTTAAAACGTTTTGAAATCAGACTTTTTTCAATAGGGAACAGAAGATATGCCTATTGTACATTGGACAATGCATCATATTACAATTCGGGCCACGGTACATTATTATTACACGTCATCACATAAAGTAACGCTGATTGTCTACAAGTTGTACCTCTAAACAGTCATGTTTATTCATTCATAAAAAGTCCCATTTTGACTGTTTTGTGACATGATGGTCTACTAGATGTTAATATTAAATAAAAGACATCAGTATAAAGTGGTCGCCAGTCACTAGTGAAAAAAATCCAGTATCATGCTGCGTGTAAAACGAACAATTTTATGACATTTTTTGTTTTGCTGGTTATTATGATGATGATGATGATGGTGGTGGTAGAAACAGCATAGCACTTACAGTTACTCGCTTCATCTTTTTTGTATACATAAAAGATTTGATTGTTGAGATGCATCACAATAACATAATATAAAACCAATAAAAAATGTGAATAAAACTAAACAAGAGTCAAAATGAAGGATCACGAGATAAATTGACAAACAAACAAAAACTTATCGACATTTTTTCCTGTGATTTGATAATGATGAGATGAACAACAGTGCCGTTGATGTTGAGGTTTTGTTACTTCTTGGTATACAAGTCAATATCCTCACATTCAGACATTGACACACACACACACAGTCAGTCATACACAACATCATCATATCCACAAGTTTACATCCGGATCAATCAAACTGTTTTTTTATTTGTCCTATGTGACATGACATGAACGTTGTAATAAGAAGTGAAAACAACCCACAGTAAAAATCAAATAGTAAAAATCTAAATACCACCACCAATGCTACTGCGCATCTACTACTCGACTACGACAGTGCTGCTGACTGATTGGGAGATGTCGTAAACTAGTTTATACGTCTACCTTAATCTTTCTCTTCTGCTGCTACTGCAACTACACAACCACACTTTTCATTTGTCTGCTTGCTCTACTACTACTACTTCTACTACTCAAAAACTGAAAATCTTCTCTCTTGTCCTGTCCTACTACTGGCATGAGTGGCATGTGTGTCGTTCCACTATTCTCTATCAAAACTTTAAAAGTGCTTTAGAAGAGTTTACAACATTTCTTGATGACGAGGATGACGACTGACGACGCTACTACTACTTTTGCTGACAATGAGTGGCTCCCAATTTCCTGCATATTCTCACGTTGCCATTTTTAAAAATAACACCAGTCCATTTTTAAATTGATACGTTTTATTATTTCGTTAGGGTTTTTATTATTTTTAAATATTGAAAAAATAGAAAATTATTTTGGTTTAAGGATGTGGGCATCATTATCGTTATAAAGGATAGAAAACGGAACTAAATCAAATCTGGTGGTGTTTGGTAAGAAGATCATGTGAGGTATATTTTTTTTATCTCTTATCAATGCATAAAATAAATCCGAACAGGCTCTCTACCTACTAAAAGTAGATTACCATTTTTTATTATCAAAAAGTAAAATCTCACGTAGTAGAAATGAAAATCTTAACCAACCCTAATGCTAATGTTAGTAATCATTCTCCAACAGCAGCCATTACATTTAAGTACACGTGTGTGCTCGACAATGAATGACAGGATTCGTACGTCTACTCCCCTCAATGACCCACCACAATAACAACGTGTAGGGCTTCCACCACCAACAAATTGGAGACTCCCTCCGGAGTATTTTTTTAAATATTAAAACTAACCTGACCAGGAAAAAACAAGAAGCTACAATCAAAAACGATCTATTTTTAAAAGGGAGAAAGATAAGTAATTATTAATTTTTCCATCTCAAAAAATCATTTTTCACCGTCTTTACAATAAGCTTAGCATGTTGAATCATCATTTTCTTCTAATTTTTTAAAAGATCACCTACGTAAAAGGCTGTAGACCCGACCTGAGATCTTGACTAATAAACTGTACGATATTTCAGGAAGATGATGGGTTTGGGCACAGGCCTACCACACCAATTCAATAAGCCCATTCACTCACTCACTCCTCTCTTTAAAAACCTTTCTGTTTGTTTCTACTGAAAAATATTATGGTGAACGTTGGCAGGAAAAGTTGGGCACACACACAGACATCTGTGTATATTATACAAATACAAAAGGCGTTTTACTGCTCGGTAGCTCGAAACTAATCATTACTGATCCCAGTGAAAACCCCCCACATGCAATCGGAGGTAAAAAAGTTTGCCAGTCATACACACAACCAACACAAGCTCTACACTGCCACCATTTGATACAAAAGACGTACATCTCGTGTATCTCTGACTTTTATTTTTAATTTTTTTTATGAAGTATACAGTTTAACTTGTTGTAAATGATCATGTTCGTACACAGAAAACCAAATAAATCCAAGCCGAAGAACACATTATTGAGCCTACACGTTAATATCAAGTGTTGAATGTTCTCAAGTGCGTGTGTTTGGGAGCAGAGAAGAAAATTCTTAAATTACACAACGACGAATAAGTCGTGGTGAAAAAGGAAAATGAGAAAGAAACAGAAACTTTTGTGTGTCAAGATGTTGTGTGAAGATGACGGAAAACTACGGAGTTCAATATTTAAGATGCATGTATGGTTACTGTGCGCCTGATGCCCTTAATATCTTTTCAGGGATTTTTTCCCGTCTTCCATATGTGTTTTTGTTTTAAGAGAAAACTTGTTGTTTTTGGAGTATTATGTGTGAAGAAAGAGGGTACTTTTGAACGCTTAATGAACAAATACAGTTTGTGCTTGGTGGCGTGTTTTGGAATTGGGTAAAATATGGGTTTTATAGGAAAATCGCTGGTTTAAATAAAGTAGACAGATAGGTAGTCATTTACGAGGTATATCTCTGCAAAGTAGTTAAACTAAAGCACTCATCATTTACTGAAGTCTCTGATATATTCAACGTCTGCTGGGGAACACGACATCCCTGGTGGAAGTTTTTTTCTTAAAGAAAAACAACAATCCTCTTTATTTCTGATACACATCAATGTTTTTAAAAATTGAATTGCTGTTGTGGGGTCATTATATCCCGCGACCTGCGCGATGTACGATAACGAGCAAAACATGTGACTCCTCTGATTGAAGGCCCAACCAGAGTGAGGAGTCCAGTAATCCCTACAGAAAGTTGCTAAGTTTCAGAGTACTTTTTTTCCAAGGATATCAGCCAGCTCTATAATACTACGTTTTGTAAAAACCTTACATTTCAAACAAATTAAAGGTTTTGTCTACTTTGAATTGACCTCACAGTCACTAACATACACCCTAAAAATATCCAAGGAAGATAATGCAGTGTTATTAGTTATTATCAAATAAATAGTCTGTAGCAGTAACAGTAGACTAAATACACTTTATCTTGAGTAAGGATCTCGACGGATCAGAAATTGGACCCACAACAACAACAGCAACCAACCAGGAGACAACAGAAGCAGAATTATAAAGATTATTATGATCCGTAAAAAATGAACACAAAACTGTGTGTGTGTATGCCATATGCCAACATTTTGGGGATTCTTTGAGAGAAACCGTATTAAAATGTCTGTATCCTTTAAAACGTTTCCTTTGATTCTCAATAATACACTTTTTATTATCATGCTGTCTACTTTGTCTACTCTTTTTTTAAGTATAGGCACAAGGGAGTCCTATACAGACCACACGCGATCCGGTAATTATGATGACTATGAGAAACCTACATTCAGATAAGGTTCGAGCTATATAATTTTTTATAGTTCATTGGGAACTTTTCTGGTTCTGTTCATTGTGTATGCACGCAGTTGGTTGATATCATACAGGGCGTGAACATATAACCTGGAAATCTGTATAAAACGTGCTAAGCGTTCAAGGCCCATCGTATCAAAGAAAGAAACGGGTAGAAAATTAAATGAAATTTAATTTTTGGTCGGAGTTGAACCGAGCTTTAATAATGAGTTGTGTTTCCGTTTGTGAGAGTACCAGTTAATACCCCCATGGACCGAGAACCGCAAGTAGG
>JAHZNB010002599.1:0-15865 GCA_027744295.1 Callyntrura guangdongensis | reverse complement strand
GGTGATTGCGGCGGTTACGGCTATGCTTTCGTTATCCCTCCTGTTCTTTTTAATTCACCGTTTACGTCAACGCCATATTCAAGGTAAGAGCAATGTTTAGTAACAATTTCTAACAATTACTAGATACACTCGATAAATTAATTATATTATTAATTCGGGTCGTCTGAACTCGGCGAGAGCACGCCGCTCGACGCAAATGTGCGATGAGTGTGATGACACAAGAAGTCTCGATTTTTCCAATGATTTTTTCGAGCATCGCATGAACTCGCCACATTTATATCCACCTCAGTATCTAGCGTGGTGGAAACCACCGTCTTCCTATTTCCCACCGAGAGGTGAAGCACCACCTCCCTATGAAGAAGCAATGATGGCGACAACATCTATTGGAGGACACAACGTTACGAGTACTACCACAACTATTGCAATGCCGCCGTACCTCCATAATAATAACAACCTACATAATAATAACCACAGCCAAGGAAGCAACACCGCTACCACGATTTTGAACGATATACCTATCATCGTTCCTCCCCCTATGCTTCCCCCTGGTGCAGCCCCTCGCTCTTCTCCTGCTGCTATTCAGAGACTGGCTTCTGCCATAGCAAATGCCACCAATTCTGGTGGTAGCACAACTTGCAGTGCCACAATAACTGCAGTTACCATTCCTAATCCAACCTCTCCTGCTCCCCCTTCTCAATCTCATAATGCCAACAGATCTTCTCAGGATTGTGAAAGTCAAGTTGTGTCGGGAAGAGAAAGTAGTACCAAGAATCCAGCTTTAAAGAACAAGTCAAAGTCAAGCAAAAGTAAGAGTTCAAAATCCAAAGATAAACATCAGACTCCTCCCCCTCCAGCTCCCTCCTCCGCTGGTGAGCCTCAGGCAGGACCGAGTCGTGTGGAGACTGAAACTGGTGATACGTGTGGACCTCGTCCGTTTAGGATAAACCCACCGCATCACGGGCCTGCACCACCTACCTATGAAGATGCAATCTATTCCTTGCACCCAAATCCCAGGTCAGCTTTCTATGATCACCATCGACACAGTCTCACTCTGCCACCCCGAAGATTTATCGACGGTGGTGCTAGTATTAGCGGCGGTAGCCATCTGTACCCTCGAGTTGTAGTTCACGGCAGCAGCGGAGCAGGGCCGATGACTTGCTACACGGAAGAGGAATTATTACGCCGAGCACATCACCAAAATCAACGTTATAGTCTCCAGTTTCACGTCGGGGATGGTAGCGGTGGCGTTTCTGGTGGTGGTGGTGACTGGAGTTCGTCTAGTTCTACACTATCCCTTAGTACAACCCCCAATAGCCCCGAAGGTCGCGCTCCGTCGCTGTCGTCATCATCTGAGTCGAGCGTTTCTGAGAGTAATCCTCCACCCCCTCCTGCACCATCATCCAATAATACTCCTAGAGCTTAAAACCTAACTTCTCCATTTTTATAGTTTACCTCCAGACATGACGATTATATAGTCTTCTGCAATCGTTTCAGTATTCTTACCATAACAGTTCTATTTTTTATTTTTCATTCGCATTTTAATTTTAAACGGCAGCTTCTTCCCTTTGGACTAGTTAAAACCAAAAAAACGCTTCTTCCTTTTACTATTTTCCTTATACCTTTTCATTGTATAAAATGCAACGGATCTCCAGTTACAAAAACGTGTATAATAGTCACAAGCAAAAAGAATGTAATCAGGTGTTCCACAATGTCATGTTGTAAGTAACGTACATATTTACATAGTTAGCAGTGTAACTCCTACTTCCTACTCGAAAATAAAAAAAATGTAATAAACCAGATGCAACATAATAATCATATAATGTATTAAACGTATCTGTATTCTGTAGTGCAGTAGTTATACTCTCTGTACGATATTGGTATTATCATGGGGCATTAACGTTACAATCCATTATAAATGCCCTCTCACTTCTTGTTATAGGACAGACATATCAGTTTGTCAATAACTGGACGGAAACCACTTTATTTTTAATGACAAAATGTACACATTTTGACAAGGTGGTTGTTTTTATGAAGTAATCATTGTTCTTAACGTGTTAAAAGGATAATAATAATAATGTATGTTGTTGTTGTGTGTATTGTTTCATCCTTATAAATCACCGTATCCGAAAAATTATTTTTTTCTGATCCTGATACATTTTTTCTCGAGGGGTTTTTCTTATCAATTTACACATTTTTGGACACAGAACTGGGTACAACAACATGAGTCGAAAAATGAACTGACCCATTTGATTAATCATTTATATTATATTCGTATGTAAGACTGAACTATATATTGTAATTGTAAACCTTATCTCTACGTACGTATTGGAGTATTGTCTGTTTACGTAGGGAATTTAAATATTACCACTAAATTGATTGACACCAAAAACCACTTCCTCCTACACATTTTACTGACTGTCTTTTATGAAACATGCATATAATTTGTTACCACAAAGTCTATTTTGATTTCTGAAAACAATTAAAAATACAAGTACCTACTACACATGCATGTAAGTAAGGTATGCGTATGTACGTGTACTAAATTTTAGGAAATGTTCAAGTCGTGTGTAGGTATGTATTTTTGATCATGACATATTATAGTTTCGAGTGACAAATATTTATAGTCATACTTAATTATGTAGATCTAAATATATTAACTGAAATAGAATAGAGAACATAAAAATGTCACGAATAAATAGTTTTACCTACAGTGTATACACACTGCGGGTTAGCTACAAACTGAACATGAGACACATTGAAATTCTATGTACGTGTATTCAAATTGTAAAAAAACAAAAACTACAATTTACCAACGTGTATTCGAGTATGAGAATTAGTAGTTAGATTCCTTTATCGCAGTTATGGGGCAATACAAAAATGTAATAATTTAATTATCGATCATCCACACACTCAAATAAATACATTGTCAACCAAAATTCCTCAACTCTCTAAACATAGTAATATGTAATAGAAATACAAAATATAGATGTGTATTTTATGTAGTTAACATTTCCCATTTTCCTTTACATAATACAAGTGAAAATATTATGGTGCTCCGCATATACGTAGAATACAAATGAGGGAGTAATTTTGTCTCTCTGAATATATGAAGATGATGGAGTATGGTGGTATCGTCGTAGCGTTTGTAGCTATTACATTGTGTAGTTAGACGAGTTATCATGTAGATACATTTATAACTATTTGTGAACAACGAACGAGCTATAAAGATGACAGGAAAGTAAGTCATCGTCGTACGTAGGAATGATCTGGTCATCGTATATAACTACCGGTAGCCGAAAAATAACAAAAAACGAGCAATATTATACATACCTAAGATGACTCATTCCAAATTATGTCGCCCGCAAAGAAATCGTTATCATTTGTACAATAGAAGAAAAAAGGGACGGAATGCTGTATTTTGTGTATATCTGAGCAGAATGCGACAACCACCATACTAGACGACATGTAATTGCAATTACAATAATAACAAGTACTATTGTTGGAATGTATTATTGTGCTGTATCATGTAGATATTTAACTTTATCGTGTGTGGTAAATTTGTCGTAGAAAAGAGAAACAAGAAAATACATTATACTCTCGTGCAACTTGAATATTAGTACGGAAAAACAACATAACATATTGTGTACATGTGTCCTTTGATTTCTTTTAGCATTAGAATGACAGTGACAGACTTTTAGAGACACGTTGTCACCTTCACCTTTATCATACTTTGCATTTCTCAATGAAAAATTACCATTTCATGCATGCATCCAATTTGTATACTCTCTAAATTTTAGTACCACCGCATCGTAGAAAAATTTAAAGTCAAAAACCTCATGGAGCCTAAATCCTGCCGGGGGCCGTATGTGAATCCAAAGTCTCTTTATGGATGTTGCTTGAAACGTATCTAAGCATGCCTCAGTCATCTTTTGGCTAAATCCAATAAATCTTGATTGCCAAATTTGGTCATCCATCATTACAGCAGGATCACCATACATATATGTATTTCTTTCTACCAAAAAAAATCCTCATGGGATTAACAGTTTCTGGTGCCATCCTCAATATGAACCCTTCAATTTGAAAGTTTACACCATACGTTGATAATTGATAACACGCAAAACCATTCTATTTAATCCAACACTTGAGTTTTCTCATGAAACACAAGCGCCGATTCGGAACGGTTTTACCGCAGATGAAAAAAGATAAGAAACAGCACGCGAAATTCAATGCCATGTCAAATCATAGCGCTTGTGCTTAACACAAATAATTGTTCATGCATAAAAACGTCGTGTCAATAATAATCACGTTTGCAATGCGTTCTTGTACTATATGAATTTTTATTACCACGATGCGCCGTTCGTTAAGCTAAAACACAAAATGTGTGATTCTCTGTGTGAAACAAATATTATACGAGTTTGTGACCAACTTTGTGCAGGCATTCATTTTTTTAATTTTTATAAAAAAATTTCAATGCAAAAACGCACCTCTCATCTCTGAGGGTTAGTAATAAAGCTCCCCTTGAAGATTCATTTATCAATTACTACATAACTATTCAATACAAAATGTATTACAATTACCAAGTGCCCATGCTTAATACAAGCACATTAAATATCCTCATTATGCGCTGCGCGCAGGTAGGCAACTTTGTCATTGTTGTTCGCGTAAGGATATAGCAGCGGAAAAAGCCAGACGCGCACACAAGTGCAAGTATTATGTATATATAAACTCTTCAAAGTATACAACTTGCTATCATTTATATATCAACCTTTTCTATGCACCTACGTTGTCATCATTATCATCATCATCCCATCACGTTTAAAGATGGTTAAAAATCTAAACATATTACCAGCCACCATTATGCATGAAGAATACCTATTTATACAATAAGTACTAACTACGTTCACTTCCTCCACTAAAATAGTATGACATGAGAGGAGGATGACGATGATAATGGTTGTTGTGTGATGTGAGTATCCTTCACTAATATTTTTCAATATCAACCCCATCACCATCACAAACATCAGGATCACAATACATTACTAACTCTGAGAATAAGACTGGATGATGATGATGATAAAAATGATGGTAATGATGAAATGAGGATGATCACGATGATGGGTCCATCGCCCATCCTTTACTGCATACCAGAGAACGTGCATTTTGCTTTAAAAACTCAGCTCAACTTGATCATCCCCCACCAACAATAAGAGATTGGCATTTTGCTGGTGGTATGTGTACCCGACTAACACCGCGACGACTACAGATAGCGATGGATGGCTCTTCTCTGCTGTACGCTACATACCCTGGTGCTGGTGGTCCTCTTAAAAGATTTTCGTAGCCTGCATATGTGTACGTTTTTGATTTGAACAGTTTAGCAGTTCTCTTTTGCTGCTACTACTGCTGTACGAAAAAAGTGAGGAGGTCGTGCGCAAATGAGCAGATCGAAGTGGTTGATCTAACTAAAGCATAAAAAGCCAGTACCAGCACCAGAGTTAAAATACAACAGTGCACGAAGAACGCTTCTGGCTACATTGGCTCTGCTGCTGCCTGTTTACATGTCTATATAGGACCTTTGCTAAACATTTTTAGTCAGATAGTATTCATTGGCTCTTTTTCTTGTGTGGCAGTACAGAATAGGGAGAGAGGAGCAATTGCTCCTTGTTGGCGTAAACAAGACACATTGTGGGCGATGTAAAAACAGCACAGCCGAATACGTAGGTATAGTCAAAAACAGGATAGAAATGATGGAGCAAAGTTATTGAGGAGTCACAGAGAGACCAAGAGAGAGAGAGAGAGAGAGAGAGAGAATGAAGAGGATAGAAAAAGGGTAAAGTATAAAAGAAACACACCAGCTATTATTAATAATATTATATAAGAAAATACTGTACTGCACATACAGACACAGACAGAAAGAGAATTTCTTGAGTGTGAAGTAGTCATACAAGCAAACAATCTCAATATTTCTCTCTCATCCTTTCGCAAACATTCGCTCTCTGTGGAATATATGATCATTGTAATTGAGTGTGTGTGTGTGTCGGCATTGAGTGGCTTTTTGCCATTGTTACACTTATATAACATGTTTAAATGTTCCATACGTTTCCACAGTTCACACATACACGTTAACGTACATAGAGAGTAGGTACATACGAGAGTAGTAAAAGTAATATTTGATGCTGTTCTTGGTGAACTGGTCATAGTCACGAAGATGATGATGATAATGATGATGATGACGATGATGACTAGCCCAGCCATGGAAAAGGAGGAATATATTGTATTGTGTGAATCACAGTGTGGCACATACCTACATCTATGTACATGTAGACAGACAAACAGTCATCATCGCATTATATGTAAGTAGCTTGAAATTCAATTCTGCAGAAAAAAGACACCACCACCAAACTAGCCTAACCAACCAACCACTACTCTAGTGTAGCAAGTCAACTGATGATGATACGACATCGACGAGATACTAGGGTCTCGTTCAACAAATCTTAACTAATACATACATAATAATAATAATAATCATAATATACGCTAAAGTACATTTAGAAAAATGTTGTTTTTGTTTGTTGAATGGTGATTTGAGTCGGACAGAGAGTCTTCTGCTGTTGGTGTTTTAATACCACCAAGAGAAGGAGAGAGAGAGAGAGAGAACACTCAAATTGTTTTTACTCCTTTTCTTTCGCTATTTACTTGGAATGACGAGTGAGTGACAACACAACAGTATAATAGGATTCGATTCAATATTCCGAGAAAAAGAAAGGAAGTTTACTGGCGACTTTATCAGTTGCTCTGTTAATTTTGATTATGTGTGTACATATCAATGTATATTTGTGTCTTACATGAAAATAGTGGCTGTCAAATGATTGTACGAGGTGCCATAGGAGGAGAGGCGTTGCTGGAAAAATATTGTTGAAAATTGATTTATTAATATTACGAGCAAATTACTGTTCAGTAAAAAATACATTGTTTCTGGTGATTTGTTGAGTTATTTTTCCGTGCTGTGGCTGTGTGGAAAGATTGGAGGTGTGTGAAGAAAACACACGCTGTAAATTTTTTTGTACTACGCGGAAAATAAGAATAATTACAACTCCTCTGCTGGCATATAATATCGGAGAGTCGTTGCCGTCATCCTCGTCAGCAAACCACAAACAAAAAAGTTGAAGCAACCAAACGTAAGTAAGCAGCAGTTTATTTTTTAATCGTACAACAGTCATTTCCATTTCTGTCCCCCCTGTTAGTTTTAGCCAATGATATGTTCCATTGGCGAGACATGGAAAAGGCACGCATGGTAATGGAACGGAGGATCATTTTTATTTTGGACGGCTGGATTTTATAGTAAAAAAGAGACGATTGTGATATGTGATGCGGTGATACGATGATCATGATGATAGGGAGGAGGATCTGTTTGCATCTTCTCATGTCTCTACATTTTGATTGTGTGATGATGACGATGAGCGGTCCGTCTAACTTGTAAATGTCTGCGTTTTTGCTGATTCCTCTTCGTTTATCATGGCATGTTATGCTTTGCTTGCATGCATTTATAGAGATGATAGCAGAAAATTAGGGACATCATAAAAATTGTGGCTCTTGCTGCTGTTGTTATAAAGTTTAACATTATAATCATTAATTATGATTTAAGCCATTTTAGTTAGTAGAAGTGTAGCTTAGGACGACGTCTATGTATACCATTTAAGTCATCCTAATTGGAAGTATTATGTTACGTGTAACTGGCCCTATTACGGTCAGCAAAGCGGAGAGGAGATGCGAAATGTATAGTAGTGTGGCTGTTGTGTATAGAGATATTGATGTGCAGTTATGTTTGTGTGAGTAAGCATAGTTAGTTACATAGCCATTGAGCTGTTCTAGAGAAGTCAGCAAAGAATGAGTAATCTCTTGATGAGAGTTCAGTAACTATTGGAGTGAGCATTATGTTTTTTTAGTTGTTGTTGTGCTGTATAATAATATGACGGACGGACGAGGATGATGATGTTGATGATTAGATACCCAATGAAAAAATATGCACAAACACACACAACAAATTCTTTTGCTTTTTGGCCACACACTCGATAATAGGAGGATTTAGGATAGACAAAATGTTGCATTATTTGCTCAAATAAGTCGGTAGTCGGCATGCAATTCGAGCGTTTACAAAAGGAAGAAAATTGAGGAGGAAAGAGGATAAGGTTAAATAAGGCGGATGAATGCATAAAATACCAGTAGGAATTTTTAGCATTTTTTGTTATTAAATATGCGCCCTCAATATTGCACACGCACTTGCCTCTGTACATAAAACACACACAAGTGTTGGCAACATTTGGCAATAATTTGGAATTTGCAAATCGTTTATTTACAAGTTGTTGTGCAAGAAGTGACCATAAAAATACTCCGTAATAATCGATTACGTAGATGGTAATGATTTTGTTTTGTGTGAAGTACGTGTTGTACAGCAAATTGGTCCAGAAAACATGTCAATCCTGTTAAGTGGGTGACAGCTTGCCACAATAGTAGTCTACCAAGTAATTATTTAATAGAGAAAATTATTAATATTTGCGAGAAGGGACGGGAGGAAATTTTAATGGCATTTACAGGGGGAATAAATTGTTAAAGATGCTTTTTCAAAAGCTTGAAGCTACTATGGATGACGAATAAGGTCATTGCGCATTTTTTTACTCTTTGTGAAATATGTTACGTGAAAAGAGTGACGTGGTGACGAGGGGCAAATTGTGTAGCATGGAAATTTATGTTCTAGAGTCAAAATTGTGAAATGCTTCCATCATCAGTAGTGTCATCGTCGTCGTCGTCACTGTCGCAAAAGTTTGCGTGTGCTTTATTGTGCTGTTCGTCCTGTCGTGTCAGTTTATTAATAATAATTAAGTCAATGTCAAATAAAGTGTACGGTGAACTTGATGAAAAACGCTTGTTACGTTTAATAGGGTGTACAAGACATTTTGTTGAATACAGTAGTAGAAAATTAAATTGACGAACATCGTATTCATTCATATTCATGCACACGAATTTATTTACTTGATTTTATATTACATCTTATAACGTGATGTAGTGTAGCTCGAGCCTGTAACCAAATTACTTAACATGACGGGGTAACGCTCAGTTGTTAGATTGTGCATGACTTTCTTGGAATTAATTGCCCAATTTCAGCAAAAAAACAAGCTGGTTGAGATTACACACTACTTGGTATAAAGTTTTTCCTGCTACAAAAAATAATTACAGAGCTAACAGAGAAAGTTCCGCAAATATATTTTCTGCAACAACTAAATTTTCCAATTAGAAATATAAACCTCACAAAAATGATTTCACATTAATGACATATTTCACTACTAAGTAAGTTTGTATGTACGGTGCCGGCCCGTTCCCCCAATGGTACAGTTCCGCCAGGAACTTGTCCCTCAAACCATGTTCCCCCAGGTCTTGCTCCTCCCAAGCAGCCATGTTCCCCACAGGCCCTGTTTCCCCAAACATTGTAACGTTGGATTTGTGTTTGCCTACGTTTAATATTGGTTATCGGCAAACACAGATGTTTATCACATGCACTAAAAAGCTCGACCAACATTGCTAACATCAGCATACAACATAAAGAACATCACTTTCCCATTTGACAAATATTGAATATTCATTTTTAAAATTTTAAACCAGACGTTTTCCTATCATACTTTCTTTGTTCGTAGCTATTGTATTTCATGAACTTGATTTATCCATTTCAGCATCGTGGTCCCATTTTATTCATAAATGTTGCAATACACATTACTGCGACCGCGGCATTGCGGTGCAGCATTGACTAATAAGATCACACTTGCCAGATGCTCCTCATTTAAATTCATATTTCATATACTATGTACGTGTATGATCTGATAAAAAAGATGGAACTACCCCGTAAAACGTAGTAGTGCTTGACATACTATATATGCCCATAAAAAGGATACCCACCCTCTTCGTTCAATTTTGGTTTTCTCATTTAATATTCTCAACAGCCTGATCACATTCATATTCCTGACTTTCCATTACGAGACTTACACCATTTGCCAAAATTCCGAGAGAAAGCGGAAAGAATCAAGGCCACCATCATCAACCCACTGATTTTTACATTTAATAATTTCCTCGGGTGAAAGCAATTTTCATGAAGGTGGCTGGCGGTGGTGCCTTCGTAATTTAATCAACACTAGCGTACTCACAGTACTTGATCATAACGGGAGAATACCGCGGAAAGTGAACACATATCAAATGGCATTAAACGGATTTGTATTGGCCACGGCAGTAATATGATCCACTGGTTGGTGTTGTTGACTCGGATCGTGTGTATCTCACTGGTAGCTGCCGTGCCCAGAAAATTGTGGTAAACATAATGTCAATTTCACCACTCAAATTGCCAATTTATTTTCACCTGCAGGCAGCATCATCGTCGTAACGTAAACACAAAATGAGACATTTTTAGCATATAAAATAGAGGAAAGTGGAATAGAGAGATAGAGTGAGAGAGAAAGCGAAGCATCAATTCGCGGTCGCCAAATGTGTCGGTTAGTTTGACTAAGTGTATCGCTTGAACACAAGGAACTCAATGTGTTCCAAGAAAATTAAATGCTGTAATATGCCACCCCCACAAAGATGGGCTTGGTGTTTCCAAACGATGTTAGTTAAGCTCTGATATACGAGTCTGTGGTGTGTTGTTGAGAGTTGTGACTCGAGAGATGAATGACACGGATGGCAAACTAAGTGGCGGCGGCGATACCAAAAGAAAACAGCTCTAATGGTTAATGACTCTTACTAATGGGAAAAGATCACGAAAAATCATGTTGAGCTTAACACCGATGTATATACTTCAGAAACATAAGTATGCACATATGTATAGTTGAATTTAACTGGTATTCCATATCAACCTATTCAGCCACTACTCTCTCAATCGCCGTATTCGTATTGTTTTAGTACTCGCATTTATATATAGGCACTTTCATAGGTTACCATTATCACTGGGTTGTAATAGACAGTTATTTTCTCGGAAGTGCACCCAGCTTGACTTTTTGTTGTACTACCCGAACCCGTGAGTGAAGAGTTTGGTTCGCATACCGCTTAGGTATATAAAAAGCTTTTTCACTACTCATTCATATCACACTTAGACTAGACACGGAGAACACGTGCAACTTTTCAAGCATCCTGTGATTGCTGAAAAAATTGAAGACAAATTGAAACAGCTGTAAATTTATTTTTGGGAATACTCAGTCCTTCCAGCCGCTTTCCGGTTATGTGTAATCTAGTGCCGTTGTTCTTGGAAGGGATGCATAATACATTTGTAATTATAAAATACTGACGAACTGGAGTGGCATGTTGGGCTCTTATACATTCATTCACTGTTTTCATCAATCTGGGAATCTGTGAAGTACGACGACCTTTATAGTTCGTGCCGCCAATTTAACACAAAGTGGCATCCCTCGGGAACACGTAGTGAAATAGTTTTATGAATAATGAAAGCTAATTTCCTGTACCGACGTTGTTGTGAATGAAGAGCCATGAGATAGGCAATTGCGCTTTGCTTACTACTGCGTAAACAATCCTTTTTGTAACTTTAATGAAAAGTTTCATTTTGTATGATTATTGATGATGATGTAAGTATTAAACTGCAAGTCATGTGTTCACGTTTTGAATCTCATCATCGTTTCATGTGTACTCTTTTCTGCTCACTTGAACACAAATAATGGACCCAATAATGATAATGAAAACGAACCTTTTCCCCTACTCACTCATGCAAACATCATGGTAATGGAAATAGAAGCAGAGTTTACTGACAGCTGAAACGAGGAAGACAGCTAGAGAGAGAAAAAGTTGTCGATTCAAATCTACTGTGTAATCATATTATCTTGACGTAAAGGCATTCTTCTGTTTACAATCAAAAACCCGCTATAGGTTATCTATGTATATATGGAAAATAGGTTGTAAAGAGGCAGACTCAAATAAAACCACTTCACGAAATTCCAATCGCATTTCTCCTTGTCTACTGGCATTTCTTCTCTCATCATTTTTATCTTGCCCATCTGTACCTTTGCTCTTCGACAGCATTGGTTGTTTTACCTTTACCCCGGGATCTTTGCTCTTCGACAGCATTGGTTGTTTTACCTTTACCCCGAGAAAGAATACCGCTGAAAATTAAAAAAACTGGAGACTCACCAGTACGAAAGCAGAAACGGAACAACGATGTAATGGTTTTGATTTATATTGCATTATATACCCTTTTCACTCCCTTGCCGAATCGGCAATGCCAATACCAGTTGCTCCTTGTTTCTTCTTTCGTCATTTGTTACGGAACAACAAAATGTCGTATACGATTGAATGTGCCTAATGCCCATTTGTAACGCCACCCCCACATATTTTGACGTCCAAAACAACTCCAACTTTGTGTAAGCTCTCTCCCTTTCCGTTTCCATTGATGTTTTGCTTTCAATTTAATACAAATTAAATTTATTTTCCTGACTGCAGAGAAAAGAGAAACCAGCGTGTTTCTCAACAAAGCATATAATTTGGAATACAGACTATCGGGTATCTCTGTGGAATGCTCTCCTTTTAACAAAGTAATATCAATTACTAAACATTATTCCCACATGCATTTCCAAACGGAACAACCCGTTTTCTTGATACTGATACCTTCATTCCTTGTTCCATCCTTTGTATAGCTCTCTGGCTTTGGGTGGGGGAATAAGAATATAATAAAGAAAGTTCACGTGTTTGCTTTTCTGGTCAAGTGAAGGTCAATGCCTCGGGCGGTATCGTAGACACAAGTCAGGTAGAACCACGGAACTGGAAGTAAGACTAAACTAAAGGGGTTCGTCCGCCATTCCTGNAATAAGAATATAATAAAGAAAGTTCACGTGTTTGCTTTTCTGGTCAAGTGAAGGTCAATGCCTCGGGCGGTATCGTAGACACAAGTCAGGTAGAACCACGGAACTGGAAGTAAGACTAAACTAAAGGGGTTCGTCCGCCATTCCTGTCAATTTTTGTCGTTATTTTTTCCGTTCTAAGTTGCTGTACTATTGCTGCGTTGCAGTTGAAAAATGTACAACGCTTTTTAGTATACACTGATGGGGAAGGAGTAAGAGATATCGTAGCATTTCGTAGTTATTGCACATCCAATAGCACCAAGAGTAGCCATAATCGCTTTTATAGCGCATATTAGCATATAAAATGCGCATAATATACTATTTCCAAATACTTCAACCACTCCTTTTATCGTCGCTTACATACGAGTGTTTCTGTCCTGTCGTATCGTATCATGGAGTCTCCAGTTTGTTTTGTTATTGATTAGAATCGATAAAAAAAGTGAGCAAGCAGCAGCAGATTACTTTTACCACTTGCACCACCACCCCCACCACTGCCAGCCAATGCTTGTTCCAGTAAAGCATGATAGCTATGTATATGGACAAAAGGGAGCGAGCTAGAAAATAGCAATAAAAGTGTGTAATACGACGGACAAGTATTTAAGACTCACATTCTTTCCTTTTTCCCCGTTCGTCTTTCATTTCCCTTGTCGTTGTACCCTCCGCACTGCCACAATGGCTTGCTCAAAAGAGTATTTATTTGAACGAACTACTGCGGCGGAGAAAGTTAAAACTGGCTGGTGGTGAGCGTATATATACACACACTTGCATTGTGGCTTTTCCCATTCTTTGACCGTGTATCTAGTGCTAGTGCCGATATAATAACATGGGCATGGGACAAGAAAAGGCGTTGGTGGTGGCATGTGGTGCTACAACTATGCTGCCATCAGCAGAGCAGTTATGAAAAAGCAGAGTGGTTGTAGGCAGTAATGCTGGGAAAAAGTAGTGGCAATGATGAAAGCTTGGGTTGCCAACTTTATTTTATTTTTTTTCGTCTTTCCCAGCGACAACAAAGCAAAGGAAAGAAGACGAGACAGAAAAAATGAAAGTTGATAGGTAAAAACCCTTCACATAATACCGATCAGTGTCGTACGTTTCACCTATTATGGTACAGCCAAGTTATAAAAAGGGGAAAAACAGGGGGAAAATGAATACCTACCATTCCAAATATGAAATATAAATGCATAAATATTCGTGTTTTTCAACGTTTCTCTCTTCCTCAACAAATAGGTTGGTTCACTAGTGTTGCTAGTATATTCTCCGTGTACAATAACTTTTTGTATCGATGCGTATTCCATTCACAGGTTCACCACTATTTTATAAGGTACTTAATGCTAAAATTCGTTTGCTATTTGTAGTCATTTAAGGAATACATCTACGTGTATAAGGGACACAGGGATAATAATAAATTTTCGTTGAAAATGGAGGAGAGCGAGAAAAGTTCCATTCCATTCTATATATGCACATTCATTCAAATCGATATTTTTTGCAAGGCCAACCAAAGGAAACCCAGTCGACTCCCTTTTTTCCTATGCGCCTTCAAGTTGTGAGCGGTTTCTGTAGCCACGTACTCCTACTACAACGTAACGTATTCTAGCCTCTATAGCGGTACAAAATTTTTGCTCTATGTACTTTGTAAAATGAATGGGAAAAAGCTCTAAGTGGAGCATGCACTACATATTAGAGAGAATCGTGGTATATAGTAGTGGTGGCTTTCACTTTTTTTCCTTTTCGGAGAGGCAACCGATGCTTTGATGGAAGGAGTGTGTGTGGTGGTGTGCAATGTAAAAGAGGGGAAAATAAAGGTGACGACGCGATATGGCAAGAATATGGAAACAACGGGCAAATTTTTTATATGTACGTACCTGGTTTTTGCTTAAAAAATAAGAATGAGAAAAGGGGAGATAAAGAAACGCAGAAAATGTTTCACTGACTTTCTATTTGTTTAGCTGGAAGTTATACTGGTCTAATTCGGTTGTACATCATAATATAATATTACATATATCCTGTTACTATCAGTAGAAGGGTGGATTTTTTTGTACCTGCAGAGCACACAAATAAGGTGCTTTTCTTGTAAGTCGAACAACCAAGTAGACATTTTTCGTATTATTTGTCCGGTCTGTTAACGTAAAGTTTTTAACCATGTCGCATTCATAAGTTGGTGTAAGTACGTGTAGCACATTTAGGTATTATCATATGTATTTTTACTCATTTTCTGGGGGCTTTGCGTTTGTTTGTGTGTGCGCGTCCATGTGCGAGAGACCGACCTAGAAATCCTTAATAGCCCGTTTTCTATTAACTTGCATGTCTTCCCTCTTGAGGCTCTTTTCATACAGCACAAAGACTAGGAAATGTTTGCAAATGACGTGAATTCGCCATGTGAAAGAATGGAAGATTGAGAGAGACAGCAGCATAGCAGTAGCAGTAATAATAATAGCTTTTGTAATGGTTTTACTCATTTACAATGAATGTCATCTATAGTTGCCTTAAAAGTTTCTCTTTCTCTCTGGGCACGTCGCCTGACATTAGTGACTCCTTCTCAAGACAGAGTACGTCTTCTTTTTGTTGACTTTACTTTTTATGACTACTGTCATTTATGAGTTAATACGAAAATGCTATAATGGGTAGTTCTGCTAGTTACTCTCACTTAGCTCATTACGCTTAGAGGCATTATGTATGCATATATTTGCAAAATAAAATGCAAATTTTCAGCAACAGACCCACCTTTTTCTCTCATCTCTTCTTTTTCCAAAATATTATTTCACTAAAATCCTAGAAATTTGGCAAGTCTATGCAAACCGCAAAGGGAGAAATTGATTGGATTAAGAAAATGTGCTTATCATTGTAAAGGAGTACCAGTCCATCACACACCAGCACCAGAATGCATTACATGTGTAGCTGTAGTTCGGTTGCCTGGTTTGACTCGAAGCATATCTTTGTCATTATTACAGACAGAAAAAAACGTGGCGCGCTGGCACATACACAAC
>JAHZNB010002598.1:0-12588 GCA_027744295.1 Callyntrura guangdongensis | reverse complement strand
CACAGGATTTTCGACTGCCATCACCACCACCACGCCAACGTCATCAACAGCAGAACACAAACAGCACCACCAGTGTGCCACTTTTTCCTTTTTACTCTCTATCCTGTCGTCAAATGCACACATACACACAAACACCTACAAAATGTCTGGAAAATCCAAAACTACTACTATTACTACTACCACTGCTGTTTTTCTCAATTCTCACTCAAAATTTCTCCATGCATCGCGAAACCTTGCATTTTTTGTTTTTTTAGAGTCTCACTTTCTCTGGCGGATACAAAATAAAATTGAGTGAGCACGCTTTGCTTTTTTTGTTGTAGCGTGTCATACCATCCCTATCGTGCCATACACATGCTGCATGCAAAGCACACTTTTGCCTGTTTTTTTTCTATTTTTTCGTTTTTTACTTTAGTTTTCTGCCTTTCAAAAGTAACAGCTGGTGTCTCTCTGTTACAGTATAAATGTATGTATATTTATATACGGAAAAGGGTTTATAAAACTTGGTGTAGTGTTGGTAGCGCGGTACCACTCTTGAAAATCGATTTACGACGGGCTCATCGCACCACTCTCTCATGGCTCATATTGTTCATTCAATCGGGTAGGTTTACCGTGAAACTACTAAAACGCAGTAGGGAGATATTATCAACATGCATAGTAAAATTTGGCGATATTCATCGGGGCAACGATATAGCAGACAGATAAGTAACTTTAAGAAGTAAAAAGTAAAGAGGAGTATGGTACGACAAACGAGGTAGACACGACGCAGTGATATCCCTTCAATCAAATATTTCTCGAGTTATCGTCGTTATCATCATCGTTATCATGCAACACAAAGGAGAGCATAACGTTCAAGTATGGTAAAAATGGATTAGAAATAACGATGACGCCAGAGAAAAAGATGAGAGGATTACACTGGCACGTATATAATAGGTACATCATTGCTGTGACTGGAGTGAGTGGTCACTACTTTCCCGTCCCTAACCGTATAAAAGAAGACCACGACGAGAGATGAAACCATTAGCCGTCGGACGATTTGATGAGCTTGTCATAAAAATGAATGGAACCGGAAAAGAAAGTGACTTTAAAAATGAACTTTTCTCCTCACTTCCCTTTTTTACCCTTTTCCAAACAACCACCAAGCTTTACCAAGAATCCGGAAAAGCAGCAGCGTTGCACATTTCGCTACCTACCCAGCAAACACAATGACTACCCCCGTAAAAGCATGGAAAAGTTGGGTTTTAACTTCCACCCAGTGTCGTACGTACCTGTCGTTGATGAATGTGTGCGTATGCTTCAATAAGTTTTTTTCTCTTGCTCCGGAGGGTCTTTTCCGTCTTCACTTACTGTGTTCCCCAAAGAAAATAGTAAAAGTAATAATAATGACTGTGACTAGTAATGTATGTTCTGGTAGCCACACGGTCACCACATTGCACGACCACACACATATCATCATGTCATGATCATCATACTATGATACGATATCACTTCACTTTTTCTCTCTTGGTGAATTACCTTCGGAGAATAATAGGTTCCTTCTATTCTTATAATATACGTGCCTATGTACCTCATACAAGTATTTTTTATACACTCTCTTGCTTTCCCCCTTTTTGAGCTAGCTCTTGAAAGAGAAAGAAGGTCACTTCTCTTTCTCTCTCTTCTTTTCTCCCCTCTTTGCTCTCTGCAGAACTCAATACCAAGTCGAATCTCCGTGACTGCATAGTGCCTGCACATTCATCCTTGTACCACCACACACGGCTCACGGCACACATTACATTTTCAGTAAAGCCCTCGCTACTTTTTCTTGTCCTCGTGCTTGCCTGCTGCTGGTGGTGATGGTCAAGTCAATAAAAACACATGTGAGCGAGCACATACTATTATGACCTATAAGTACATACTTACATGACGCTAACGAGCTTGGTTTTCATCTTCACACTGTGCTTACTGACGTTTTTTATAGATAAAATAGAAGGCAGCCAAAAAGAAAATGAAAGCAGAATCATTATTACGATCATCGTCATCATCATCTTCAACATCCCAGTCAAGAACAACAAGATCAACAGAGAGAAAGCGTGTACCATTGAGTGCCTTAATATAATATACCATATTGCTCTCTCTATAGCTTTCATTCTGCGTGTGTCGCTCGCTCTTTTTCCACTCATGATTAGTGTAGCAAGCACACACTCCATTATTATTACTAGTATGAAGGTTGAATGAAGGTAAATTGATATGATATACTGGGCGGTGCTGTCTAGTTCTCTTTTAATAGTTTTTTTGTACAGGCCCAGCTGTAATAATAACAGGTTGCTTTTCCACAAGCTCTTAGCCTTGTTCATACACTTGCTCCACTTGACTTGTACTTCTTTCTAAACACAACAGTAAGAGCGTTACTGTATAATATTTTCTACATTATTACAAGTCGCGCGCAGACTGTACTAGGTACACTTTTGCACACTTTACTTGTTTCTCTGAAGCGTGGAGCTCAGTAGGGTGTAACGAGCTTTAGTAAAGAAAAAAGTACAAAAGAGAGAAAATTAGAACAGACTGAGCCACAGAAAAGCAAAAACGCTAATAATGATGTGTATGTGTATAGAGACCACTGAACTGGAAAAGCATTAGTAGGTGATCATGTAATGTCATTATATCATGTTTCATGTGAGCTACAGTCATGCATGGAGCTTCTTAATGTTGTGCTGTTTTTTGGAAAACCAGAAAACAAAAGATTTTTAGTGATTGGTCAGGTGATACATTCGTGACTTTGCTAATTCCTTTTCGCGTTTGGCAATTAGTTTCGGTAATGTTTACAGCCCATGCCATACTTAACAACATATGGTGATGTTAATACAGCGTGACGGTGCAGTGCATGCAAACAATATTGGTAAAAATAACGAGCCCAGCACAAGGAAGTAATAATAATAATAATGCAAAATTGGAATTGCCTTCCAATCTAACCATCTATCTTCAATGGAAAAAATGGTCTAAAAAATAGAACGTATAATCGTGGTAATCGGAGCAGTTGTACCCCGCGCGTTTTTTCTTTTGCTAATGACATTATTGACATGACAAGGTCATTATGGTGGCTAAGGTAAATACTACACTATTCCCGGTTCATGTCTCACATCTCAGAATAAATAATAAGGCATGGTTAGATTTCCTTCAAGATAAGTAAGGCGAATGGTGGGTTTGGATGGTGGGGGCATACATACATGAAATTGGTGCTCGTTGTGTAGTTCTCCGTAAAGAAAACGTAATAAAGGACAAAATACTAGCCAAATACACACTACGTGGAACTTACTCGATGCATATAAATGACTGGTAAGGAACGACGCATTTTCGGCTACTACCACTACTACTGCCTTTACCACTACAACTACTACAACGGATTGCCATATATACACTCATATATTTTTTCCTTCTTTGTCATGAGTAAATAAGTAAATCGTGATGACTCTTTCATAGTCCATATGGTTCACGTCACGTACACGTTTTACATGCGAGTTATGCCCGGTAAACATTTCGACTAAAACGTAAAAGGATGCATACATACATTTTCGGCTGATTTCAGTTTTGAAGGTCACCCGAGCGAATGGGGTGATCTAATTAACAGTATCGCCTTTCTCCCACTAAAATATTGATGGAGTATACGTCAAAGTGCCAGGTTCAATCGGCAAAATATATACCTACGTGTACATTCATGTATTAGATAGGTATATTTGTTTACCAGGGGTCTATTTGGTGTGATATTTGAAGACCACATTGAGCTCCGGTTCGAATTTATTGACAGTAATATTAAGGGGTAAAGGATTATTGAAAATTGAAATTTGAGCAGTTTCTGTCCTTGTTAGCCTAATGAATAGTGTCTACATGCAAATCACGTTGGCCAAGTTAGTGTATTAAATTTTATCTCTAAGCTAAAGAACCCCAAGCACAACACACATACAGCACGCGCACATAAAGAGTCACTGGAAAACACACCTACCAATTCAAAATTCTGGCGAGTGTTTGTGTATGTGTCTCTTGCGAGTGAAGAGTGAAATTCCTACTTAAAGAGTCCTTATATTACAAACAAGTAGATATAAAGTGGAGGAAAAGGAAGACTCATAAAATGAGAGCAGAAGGGAAGAGCACAAGAGAAGAATAAGAGAGGAGAAAGGTAGGCAGATTGTTGTGCCTGAAAAGAAAGTGAAGGAGACAGGAAAGAAGTTTCATTAGCTAAAGAAACTAGTACTAGAAGAGGAGGACTTGCTGAATCGCCTGTAGTAGCTGTACATCATGTAGTAGTGAAATGGAAGATAGATAGTAGCTTGTACTTAAGCGCTAAAGACGGAGAAGGGAAAGAGAGAGAGAGAGAGAAAGCTTACGGGAAGCCTTATGTATATAAACGTAGCAAGAAGAAGCGGAAGAGAAAGAGAGAAGGCAATAAGTCTGAAAGTGGATAGATGGCTGAGAAATATATGCTTTGAATGTCGTTAAGTATATCTTGTGAAAGGAAGAGTAAGAAGAAAAGCATGACAAGCCAAATAACTACTTGACTTTAATGGGAGGAGGATGGATGTGTAAAGCCCAAGTAATAATCATGAAATCAACTCAACTCAGTAACTACCTATCAACTATACTGTGTGTACGCAGAGGAACGCACTCGTTATCTGTATATCGATGCGTACATATTTTATGGGATGTTAGTAGCAGGAATAGTTATTTGGGCGTTTTATCCGGTCCCAGCTACATATCCGCACTTCTTTTGCAATAACAACGTGCTTACACTACTAATAATAAGCGGTAAAGCCCCACTACCGCGGCCAAAATCGTAGCAAGTACTTACAAATAAGTGTAGCGTCTCCCCTTTCTTTAGGTTCCAATAATTCGGATGTACAGAAAAAGATGATGGTGGTGATGGTAACAGAGTGCGTTTCAAGGATATAGTATGAACTCTCACACACAGTAGTACTTACACAAGCTGTAATAATATTATTCTTGATTCGTCATGAGTTTCACTTCATCATTTTGACACTACTAAATACACTCTATATTTTGCTACAACCCATACCTTCATCATTCTGAGTCTAACAGCAAATATAATCCTATATCTTAGCGCGGAATCTTGATGTTGATGTACAGCAATCCACCTAGTAGCTCAACAGAGCGTTTTTATTCACTCTCAATGAATGGACGCATGAAGGGAAGAAAACTGGATGAAAAAACGTTCGTGTTATGTATGTGTACTTTCTTTATCCCCTTGTTCTCGGGTTCTCATCCGGTTAAAAAGATTGATTTGAATCAAAGAGGATTCCTGGTTCTCTTAGTCCGTCATCTCAATCATATCAAGAGGAAGATCATCCTTATACTTATATATGACCATCACAATGATTTCGCAGCTCGTTTCATTTTCACGGTTTTCTCCTCTACCGTCACCTACTTCATCATCGTCGTCGTCACCCATCGCATGTACGAAAAAAGTAAATTTATCTAGCAAGGGAAGAAAAACTTTTTATCGTGAGAATTGATCTTGCCAGCGGAGCCAAAAAAGGATTGATGACACATTACGCACGGCGTGTGCTGCTGTACGCTCCGGCTGTTCTAGCACACGCAGCAAACACCAAAGCACTGCTTGTGGTTTTGGCAGGGTTTCCTTCAAGTATACCGTCATGTCAGTGACTTGACGAGTAGACGCGAAAAGTTTCATTACCAAGGAACCAGTTAAGTTTCATATGTTAGGTAAAGTGCATAAGGTTACGTATGTATAATAATGCCCAAGTTTACATACTTTTATGTCGGACTCGCATAGTCAGAAAAGTTTAAATAAGAGAATAAAACGTATTAGAAGCGTGGTGAACTCCGCGGTAGGCCCCCATCTGCGGTTCCAGTATTAGTTCGTCTGGTATTCATTTACCCGGTCTGAAATTTTCTTCTTGTGAAAGTGCGTTTCACTTTCTCTTTCTTGATTTCCTCTTCAAAGCTCAAGTGAATCTGATCTTATGAACGTCTCCGTTCGTGCAGTGTATGTGCCCTATCACTGCGGGGGGGAGTAATGAGCTGATGGGTTCTCCTCAGCACTCACAATATCATCAGAACCAGGAGTTTAGCAACAACCTTTCTTGTCGTCATGATTACAGCTTGGATTTTATCTATTTAACTCGCCTCAAACCTTAGCAAAACTATTGAAAGTTTTTTTCACAGAACACTCCTTTTCTTCGTAATAGTTGCTTTGGTTTTTCTTAAAGCAAAAATTTGGCCAAAATGAAATCAATAGGAAAGAAAGTGTCACTTTCTTTTTCTCATTTACTAAGTTGTATAGAGCGACGAGCTGAGATTATTTTCCGCCTAGCTCAGAAAAGTATGTTGGTACTTCTTTTGTACTTGATAAAAAACAGATCTGAAAAGTTGGGAAGGATAGGGAGAAAGAAAAGGAGAAAGTTATATAATATACTGATCTTTCCTGCATTGACGTAAACTTTACCATTTGTAAATAAAAGTAAAAGTCTAATTGAGCTCACAATTTCGACGTTCTAATTATGGAGTACCATACTGCTTTGCAAGTTTTTGTGGTGGTGGTCGAGCTTTAGTAAGAAGGTAAGTGGTGAGTCAGAACGGTGGTTATTATTTTGCAGTAAGGGCCAAATAAGCGTCCTTCAGCTTTGCTGAGCTGTGCAAATGCATTTAATATTATACTGAAAATAGGTTACTGCAAATTAGGTGGAAACTTCAAAGGTGGTTACATAGCTCAAACTTGTTCATTGCTGCACAACATGTTGTAGGAAACCCCGTTTTAGGTATCAGTACCTAAGCTGCATGTAAGATTATTTATTATTAGTAAGCAAGTTTACAAGTGGTTGCTGATACATCAGTAAATATAGCTTTGTAAATACCTACCAAATATTTACTTTTTTATGTAGGGGACAACCTTTACAGCATAACTTTGGGTTGCTTGTTGTCTGTCTGTCCTTCGTCTTCCTTCCATTACCATTGTTTATGGACTTCTAGACAACTAAAATGTACGTTTTCCTACTTTCATTGCTATCGTTAAGGCGCCCTAGAGATATTGAGTATTTATGACCCGCATACATCCACAATTGCTACTAATTGCCACAAAACTTTGGAATAAAATCGATTCTCATTTGGTTTTGACATTTCCATTAAGATGTGTAAGTAGTTTTCTAGATGTACAATCTGTTCGGATTACTATCATTTAAGCCATGTTATTACGTTGGTTCTTTCGGTTAGTTACGTACTGTTGTTAAATACCAGTGCTGTTTTATTTAGTCTTCATTATTCTGAGTACCTACGAAATGGCTGTAAATGTTTAATGCTTTAACAAATACGTGCTGTACTTTTGTCAGTGTTACTTAAGCTGTCTACTTTTCTTCAGATGTGGCTTTTTGGCATTCTTTGTGGGGCTTTGCTTTTCCTTTTACCTTCTCTCTTTAGGCTCATCTCTTTCAAATTACAATTCCGCCCTCACATTTCACCTAAGCAAACGTTGATGCTACCACTACTGCAAACATTGTTTTTTCTCTTTGATTGTCCGGAATAGTAGCATAGACCAGTTTTTCAGTACAAGGTAACCCAATTTCCAGAACATCAATCTATTTTCTTTGTGGCCACAGTGGAGTAATACTGTCCAAGGTCAGGTCAGTAAGGTACTTGAAATAAATGAACACACACAAGGTATAAAGTTGCAAAAAGATTTCCGCACACTCCAACCGGAAAAACTAGTTGTGTTGAAGTTGAGGTGAGCATATGGGCAAACAATGTAGCAAACTGCTGCTGCAGATAGAGTCGGTCGTAAAATGTTAATGGACTCCCCACGGATGCAGTTACATTTAATGAAATAGCAAAAAACTAGCACTCACTCACTTATCTGACGTGATATTATTACTTCCCATTTTATTTGCCTGTTCCAAGGTGCCCATAAAATGNTTTGCCTGTTCCAAGGTGCCCATAATATGGTAGCATTACGCATGAAAAAAATACCGTAATAAATATAGCAAACTTAAACAACCTCAAGTTATATTACCATCCTTCCTAATAAACAAGACAAATGGGACTGATTGAAAAAAACAAATGTGCATAACTTTTAACCTATTTTACCAAGAAACCACCTCAAATTTACCCTAAAAATTGACTGTTAGGCTAAAAAAAATTATGATCTTGAATAACCCAAACAATTTTAATGATGTTGACAGCTAAAACATCACGAAACTCCATTTTCTTTTGTTTATCTACTACAAACCAATAATTTTCCTTGTGACAGCGATACACGATTTATATTTGTAATTTCATATTTCATCATTAAATCTGGTCTCGAAATGAGCTAGTATATCATATACTGTGTATTAGTAGTGGTGGTAGCAACAGCAGTGGTTTATTTACATAAAACTTTTTACTTGTACCCTCTCCCCCACACATACACCTCTATGAATGTTTGAAAAGATAATACCTTCGACAGCCTTAATTTATGCACACAGTATAAATAATGGCACAAGCTATACAACAAAACTAACAACTACTGCAAGGCGGAACGAATAAATGGCTTGCAAAAGTTACATAAGCCACCATGTATTATGATGATGATCCTTCCTATAATAATATTTCTGCTCTCTTAACTCCCGAAAACTCACAGGTTTTGCTCTGTTTACTGAGCCTTTTTGTTTGGATTTTTAAGCGACCTCCTTAAAAATTCCTCCTTTTTTCGGTTACACAACTGTATCATAAAAAGTAGTCTTTCAGTTTATCATGTTGTTGTTTACTTTTTTTCCTCTCAAGACGCTAAAAACCAGGAGCTGAGATTGGACTTCAGTTGTTATTGTTGTTGCGTGAAAAAAAAACAAAAGAAAATCTCTTTAATAAGGCCAGGTTCCATAAAAAGGTATACAAGAAAAAAACAGTGGTAAAGAAAGTGAAAAAGAGATAGTAGGTAATCCACTAAATTCCTTCAGCATCCCACCATATGCATACGTAAGTAAGCATCCTTGAGTAAAGTCAGTGTACACATAATATCTACCCCGACACAACAGTATCAAGTTTAAACTGAAAGGGATACACTGTTGGGACAGGCGAAAAAAAGACGTAATGCTCAACCAACTATTCTCTTTCTCACGTTCCTTTTTCTCCATCACACGACGCTACCAAATGTCGTTATGGTAACATGGAAGACTATATTTTTTCTCATTTGACTGCATATTCAATGTAGCTTAGCATCCGCAGAGATAACCTGAGAATATCCTCCTACCTGACAACCATCTACTGTCATCATCATCATACTCCGTGATCAACATCATCATCATCTTGGTCATGATCATCATCATTTTTTTGTGAATGAGTATCAAAAGGAGTATAAAGTCAACTTTTTTTAATACGTGGTCTGGCTGCACAAGTACAAAAACGCAATCTCATCTTGTATGAATACAAATGGGCTTTCTGCTCTCTGTCGTCGCCTCCTTCGGAGAATCTTGGTGTTAAATCTAATACGTTCTTGTATCTACCCTGACATAAGGAAACCACTACTGCCAGTCAATGGGAACAAGCAAGAACCAGAAAGAAGGATAGAAAAATATTTAACAGCAATCCAGCAGCACCAGTTCTTTGTTTTTTATGTTGTCATTATTATTATCATCCATCCCAATGATGATCATCATTATCACCAGCTTGAGTTTTATCCGCAAAAAAGTACACACATGAGAGAGCATAAAGCTGAAGGACACACACACATATATACATACACACCCAGCTAGTTCGTTAAAACAAAAAAATACTTTGTTTTTTTTTTGTCTCATCCCATCACATGTCAACCGGTTGTGGTGCGTGTTTAATACATTATCTTGTTTACAGACTCCGTATAGAAAGCACTCAATATTACGGTTCCTCCTTTCATTTGTGCGAGAGTCTTGGGAAATAGATGGGTAAAGTTTTGCAAGGAGATAATAGGAAAAAGTATCTTTCATGATCATTGCAGCATTCTCCGAATAACCCTTTACACACTTTTCCCATATTGCCTATTTCACAGATTTCTCCTGATGAGATGAGATCCATAATTTAAAACACCAGCCAACATAGAGGGAAAAGCTATAGGGGTGGAGGGGTTTCTCCTGTTTTCTGTGAACAATTTATAATGCATGGGAAAGTACTGCAAAGCAACCATTTCGTTGAACATTAATCCCAAGGGATATTTGCATATATTGGCAGTTTCCCTTTTTCCTACGAAAAAGTCCAAACGCCCAGACCTACTACACGGGAGAAAAATGTTGACAAGGAAAAGGAATGAAAAAGGAGGAGTGGTAAAATTGTCTTGTCCCTTTTTTCTACTTAACTGGTACTCAACGGATATAACCACGACATTTGTGAATGTCGAAGTATACGTATATCCATAGCCAATGGTACATAGGTACCCTTTGATTTACGCTGAGTCTCGCCGCGATCCTCCCTAAGAAATAAGTAGGTCTTTGTAGAGTCGTCTTGAAGAGTTTGCCTCCTTTCTGTAGTCATCGCAGTGGTGTAGGGCTCTTTTACTCTTTCAGTCAGTTCAACGTCTGTCTCATAGATTACCTATATCTATCGTACAAGAAAATCAAAGAGGAGGGGGAGTATAGAAATCTTGAAAATTGCCAAGTTTGGTGGAAAATGACATACAAAGATGTAGGTATGTTTGGAAAAAGAGAGGGAGAGAAAGAGTTTACAGAGATTTTCATCACTTGGTTGGTTTACTGCTGCTGCTGCTGTTGCTGCCAGAAATAGAAAATCAGGGACGAGAAAAACACCCATCAACACCTTTCCCCTCCACCGCCACTTTTGCCTCTTGGCTATGTTATACAAAAACCCATATCAAAAACCAAACCAGCATTTTCTTTCTCCGTCTTTGCTCTCGCTAGGTAATCCGACAAAAAAGAAATAAGCATGAAAGTGGAACTCCATCAGGAAAACTTTCACTTTTGCTATCCACACAAATGCCGACTTTCTCTCTCCAGAGAAAGTTTCTTTCTTCGTATCTCCTGTGTGAAATAGAGAAAAGATAGTGCCGATATTATAGGGCTTCTTCATGTGTGTACTGTTACGTAATGTACTTTCTTTGAAATAGAAATTTCTAGGTACACATGCACAAGGAGAGACAGTGCCAGTATTGTCGTAACCAACTCTGCGGACCGCTCATCGCTTCTTTTTTCTTTGTTAACTTGTAAGGAGGAGGATTGTACACACCTAAGTAGCATCGGAGAGAAAGACTTTTACAAACTTTTTATATTCCATGCATATTGTATGGAGTAAAAAAGTATTCTTGTAAAAAGGGAGCATAAAAATAACACAAGAAAGAAGACCAGCAAAAGGAACTTTAAGAGTGTAGGTACCACCACCATAATCATTCCACCAACAGTAGTAGCAGCAACAGCTCTTCCTCTTTCTGCTCAAAAAGTCAAGCAAAACTTTTTGCATAATAATAATCTATCCTCCCATCTTTCCTTCTTATTTCCTGTGAAAATGTGGTCGTGTCTCATATACTTTTTTCTGATGTGGGCAAAAGCAGTCAGGGTTAGAGAGTCAGAGGCAGCCTTTCTTTCAGCTACTTATTCGTACCGAAACAACCTACATGATGAAGTGCAATGTAAACAGAAGAAAAGTAGTGGTAGCAACCACGGTCGTAGTTGGAAAGGCGAGGGCGAGTTTGCTTAGGAAGACAGTGAGATGAGATTCACACGCACACAACAAAAAACTCCGTACTCCCTACTTAGCTCTCCTGCCCTTTTGGTGTACCCGCTTTCACTTCAGAGAAAGGCAATCAGACGAGAATACCGACAAAAAATACTCAAATAAGGCGAGACAACAACCGTATTATAGTGGAACGATGGTGTTGAAAGTTAAATGGGTATTTTTTCATGTAGTCGAAGATAAAAACATATAGACGCAGATACATGTGAGTTTTTGTAGACCCTATTTTTCTCACAACTGCCAATTTAGACACCGCTATCGGAAATTTCTGCTGTGGTAACTTTTCTAGATTTTTATTGGTATTTTTTCAAAAATTCACTTGTGTGTTTCAAAATAGCAAGGATATGTAGTTCATTTATAGTACCGCAATGAAGGTGCACTTGATTGTTGGTAGTGTGCATAATAATAAGTAGAGCAAGCGGGGGAAAGATAAAAACACGAAAATCAAAGAGGAAAAAGTTTGACGGACAAGAGAACCCCACTATAAGAAATGTGTAGCTTTTAGCAGTAAAAATACCGTATAAAACGGCCATTACGTAAAAAAGACGAAAAAAGTAGATGAGAGAAAAGTGAAAGTAGTAAAAACCCTGTCTGGTTGGCAAGGAGAGTTATCTAGTTACAGTTTATATTTTGTTTAGCTGTTGTTTTTGTTATTATTTTGTGCTGATATCCCATCGTCGTCAAACATGCTGCTGGTTTGTTGCTGCCGCCGCCAAAGGGTATAGAGGATCTTGAAGTTCTTGGCAGAAACAGGTACCTGACTTTCTGTTGCTGTTATATAAAGCAATTCCTATGTTGCCTTGGCATTGATAACATCAAATAAACTGGAGCAAATAGAAAGTCGTTAGTTTTATAGATTCATGCATGAAAATGTATGCACTATGTATGCTACATAAG
>JAHZNB010002597.1:0-11235 GCA_027744295.1 Callyntrura guangdongensis | reverse complement strand
AATTTTGACGAATAGCAAGTGGCCAGCGAGATTAAATAAGCATCTTTGCAAACGGAAACGAATAATTGAATCAAAATGCAAATCCGGTTCAATAAAAACTTATTTCCAGCTACTGTGAATGAATGAGTGATGGATCGATTGTCCCTTACAAATAACGTAAAAATTAAGTAATGCCTTAAAGAAGTGCCAACGCCAATATGACAAGATCGTTTATTACACCAAGTAGGCAATCAGCTTATGCAACAGTAATAATATGCAACTTTGAAAGCAAAGGCTTTTGATTTGCAAGAACATGACATATTTTGTGTATTCTTTAAAATGATTCCATAACACACAAAGCTTTTTACATTTTTTTTTCTTTTCTGCATTCCCCCGAAATCCCTTTCGTTTTCTTACTGAATGAACGCAACAGAGCCATGCATAATGTGTTCAGTGTATTCCCTCAGCTGCCCTCTCCACTTAACTTGCACTTTATCCTAAAGGATTTTTATTGAGTCGGATGGAAATAGTTGGTCCCTGGATAGTTGTAACTTGAAAATGTAACAACATGCACATGGCTTTTGATCTCGCTCGACTTTTACTCCCTTTCTCTTCTCTCGCTCTTTCCTTTCCATTTTGCTTCACGGCATCTACAGTTTTTTTATATAGCTCACGAGTAGACATACATACATGCATAATAAAATTTTGTACGCTTTTTACATATGGGAACGCAGAAAAATGCATTGTATTAATATGAAAATAGAAATTACAAAAGTATCACAGAACTTACAATCAACAGGACGGTATGTATGTATATTTCGTTGGTGGCTTTTTGGTGCTAGTTTGACTTCCTTTTTAGATTTGCTGTTTGGTTGACCCAACCAACGTGGTATTATGTCTTCCTCTCTCATTCTCATCTATTCCATCTTTTATAGCAGTTTTTTTTTATTCACATGATGTGCAATTACATACATGTGTGGTGTCTACAGATATCTATCTATACGCGGGAGGATAGCATGGGATGTTGAGCTCTGTAATACTTTTAGTGACAGGAACGCCACGGTGAGATTTCGTGTGCTGAGGTAGTGGTCAAAATAAAGTCAAGTGGGTATTAAGTTTTATCATAGTGATAAAACAGATACAGATACAGTTTAGTCTGATACAGATAGTGTTGAATTTTCACAGTCATGTACGTATTGTACGCATACCGTAGATAAGTTTGAGGGGATACATATAGCGTAAGTAATAATGGCACAAACAGCATTAAAATTTAGATTTTTATCTTTTTACGTCACTGCCACTTTACCATATTAACTGTTTGTGCCCATTCCGTACGACTTCCTTCCTAGTCTTTCGTTTCGCTTGTTTATCGCCAGGCAGACCCCAAATTCAAGTAAATCAGCTTTGAGTTCTGCGTTCCCACTGGCTTAGCTATAGGTTTGTGTATATGTCCATGTTTTGTTGGGACAGTGTTTGTTCTCTTGGTAAACAAGACAAAAACGTTGTTTTCTTCCATTCTTTCCTTTTTCTCTTTCGTCGACTGTCACTTGTGATTTCCATCCATTCATTCTTTTCTTGAGAATTAATGCAGATGGTTTTGCTTCTTCGTCGTCTGACTACCGTCTAGTCTGTTCTACTGTCTTTCTTCGTTTTTCTGCAGAAACGTGTACAACTTGGAGACGTGAGTAGAGAGGGAGAGAGAGGAAAGACCAAGCTAGCCGACGTCGTCGTCTTGATACTCTACCAGGCGATGACAGGAAGCCGGCAGTGAATAGAAGAGAGGCATAAAACCATGCATCACGAAAAGACTTCCGTTTTCCTATTTCACAGCATATCGTCTGTATTGTGTACACTCAAATAAGCACGGCCCAACAAGCAAGCAAGCAAGTAGAAGAAGAAAAGGCTTTCTTGTGAATTATTTATCAGTTTCGATCGAATAAGGAATGAGGAAAAGGGTAGGGCCTGGCGGAGAAAATAAGACATTTTGAAATGTAAATTGCACATAAAACATGAACAAAATACTCGGAACGTTTACCAAATATTTGTTTATGGAACATTTGTAATCTTTTTTTGTAGGAAATTATTGTTGTTATTTTTTTTAAAAAAAAGTAAAAAGGAGTACTCATAGATGGCGGCGAACAATTCTTCTTCTGATGATGATGAAGTCACAAGACCTGTTGGCATTAGAGGACGGCTTTCCACCAAGGAAATCCAAGAACATTTGGAGATTGCCTTCGATGTGGTAAATCGGCTGAGGCGGGCAGCGTCTACCGCTGATGGCATTCTGACCAGCCAAGAGTATCGTCAACTTCGTGAAGATAATGATCGCAGGACAAGAGATGCGTACATCAATAAAAATTTGTACGCCCAGGTTGAAAACGAGTGGAACTTGGGAGTGTACAAAATAAGCACTTCAGGAGTGGGACCCTCTGTATCCATGGGCACCCATGATGAGGAGGCGGAACAATACCAGGAAGCCATGCCCGACCTGGCAGAACAATTATTTCAAGTGCTTGATAGGAGAAATGATGGCTACCAAATGGACAATTACGTAACAAATGAGCATGTTGACAGTCTTTTCAAAAAATTTACTATGAATGCCCACGTTCTACAGACTGATCAAATTTGCCTAGATCAACGAATTGCTACTTTGAGAAAAGAGCTAGAGATATTTGACGCGACACTTCGCTATTTGAAATACATAATGTTCGACATGTCCAACAAAGTTTCCACTTGTACAATTGTTCCCACGATTGCAAATACAAAACTACTTGAACAGATAGCATTGCTAAGGAGTTTTCAAGAAGATTTTGAGTTCTACTGGAACGCCATGTCGCGGACAGAGAGGAAATTGGGAAGATTGTTAACTCAAAAACAAATGTACAAAATGATAAACGTAATGACCCTCAATATTCGTGTCACCCGAGCCATTAAAGATGATCAAGAAATAGCTATTAACAATCTGCAACAGAAACTTGACCGGGCAAGAGAATTGCTGGCGGAAAATAATATTCCATTCTCTCCTGTACAAACCACACCCAGGCGCACCATCCTTAATTCGTTTGGGGAACATATTACAAACGAAAATAGAACATTGGTCAGGTCGACATTTCATACACGGAACAGAAATTTTCTATGTGATCTGATTCGACAACAGCTGTTCTGGCCTTGGAGTCGGGAGCAAACTCGTCGAGGATTTAAACGAGGAGCATCATTAGTGATTATGGCAATTGGTTTCTTGATCTATACTTGGAAATTTTTCCCGGTTGTTTTTTATTCTTTTTTTGACTGTAGTAGAAACCCTTTTTCATTACAAATGAGTAGGTTTCCTGGAAATTAACACTGTTGAATACTCTTAATAGTTAAAATGCGGCTCTAATAGTATATTAAAAACACTTTGGTATGAACCTTAAATAAAAAAGCGGGTAGGTTGAATGCAACTCCTGCCATCCACATCCAATATACCATTTTATTTTATTAACCATTCTCTTAAATACATTACGGTATCATAGTCATCATCGTCATCATCATCATCATCAACTTCATCAATTGAACCATTTTTACAGACTGTTGCTATACATTTGGACAATCCTTTTGGTGGCGATGCTATATAAATTCCATTCTGGTTAATACGAAAACGCAACAGCGAAACATTGCGTTGTACCACATAAACCAATATCCTCCCCACCACCTCCTATACTTCACTACTATCGCCTCTTGGTTCAAATTAGGTTTCCACCACCGCCCGTGTAAACATTACGACTTGCCACGGTGAAAGAAGAGAGAACAGAGAATTCAAAAGAAATTGAAAAATACGTATTTTGAATTTTGCTTTCGCTCTCGATTTTACTGTTATTTTCCGGGGAGAGAGCGTAGACGCAATGACAGCAGCGTAGAGGGAACTTGTATAAGACCTCTCTACACAAGTATTACAATGTAGATATACATAAATCCAAGTAAATTTCTCGTAGGGTTCTTTTCACTTAAGCAGTTAGCATTTTCTTAAGCATATGATGGTGGATCATGATGAACAAGTCAAGCCCAAGAAATACGAAAAAAGTCACAGTAGTACGTATATAACCGTTTCTTTTGTTGTTGTTTTTGTTGTTCTGTGTGTCAAGGGAAGGGAAATAAATGGAGAAAAAATAACATTCTTTTTGTGTGTCTGTCGTTGAAACGTACATATATAGAAAGAGATGAGATGGGAAGGCGTGATAACAAGGGTATAGAATTGTACAACAGTTCACACCATATATGTAGGCACTATCCACAGTCAGAAAAGAAAAAAGTGTGAAGAGACTTTCTCTATAGTTGATTCTTATTATCGTTTGTATAAAAGATTCCTCTGTATCGTTTGTAATAGAATAAAAGTTAGCAGCGAGAAAACACGAGAATACGAGGAGAGAAAAGGAATACGAAGAAATAACGCGTTTCAAATTGGGATCATTTTTAGTTAAACGTTTCCCAGTGGCGTGTGATGTGCTTATAAGCTAGACGGTTTCAGAAGGAAAACGGGAAAAAAATTCCCGGGTATTATAGTGTCCTTTTCTCATTGGGGGATACGCCACTGAATAAAATGTAGGGTTTTCTCTGTTTCTCTTATTAAAACGATAAATTCTTTTTTTGGGAAGCAGCAGACGTACATACACACACACTATACGTATCCAGTCAACAATGCAATTTAGCAGAGTCGTAATATAATAATAACATTTTAGGAAACGACTCCTCGAAAATGTGGCCTCCCTCAAAAATCATTCGCTCTTTATGTCTATTACATTTACCATGGTGGAAGAATAATAAGAAAAAACGACGATGGCAGCAGTCGTGGAAAAAGTGAAACAGTTTGGGTCTCTCTGTATGCAGAGCTGCTGCCACTACGAATGAGAGTGAGAGAGAGAGAGAAAGAGCCAAAAAATAATAAAAAATAGTTAACCATGTGGTGCTCCCAAGTTACAATAGCTATTTATTCCTGATGTTGTGCCACTACTACTATTTTCTACTTATTGAGAATGGAGAAAGAATGAAAGAAAAAACGAGAGAAAAGACTCTTTTTTTCCTTCTTTTTAAAAAGAGAATCAACTAAGTAGTATGGTAATATCATCACATCACACCACCATCGCACCACACTACCATCACAAAATGAGGAACAGAATAGAAATATAAAACCAAGAAAAAAAATGTATAATAACATCCGACGACTCAAACCAACGGAGCAACCAACAAACCGAAAAAGGAGACCAAGTTTGCCGCATACTTTTATTTTCGCCAAAGTACATCATCTACTTTTACTACCACCTAAACAAAATACAAAGTCGTGGTGACGGCGGTTGTAGTAGTGCAGCAGCAGTGGTGTAAGTGCAAAGTAGAGAATGGAGTGGTACTCTATCTTGCCGCTTTTACATAATATATAAAAGATACCTACAATGTATGTACATATGTACAATCAGACTTTGCCGAATGACAGCAGCGCCAAATTCAAACGTGCCTACTTTTCTACTTTCTTAATTAGCTACCTACGTTGAACACATTGAATTCTTGCCTGTTTTTTTTATCTTTCTTTTGTTTGAAATATATTCCCGTTGACAAAAATACTAAATTGCGGCAAGTGTTTTGATATAAAAACTGAACGTACACGTCACACGTATATTTGAAATATATTTTATAGTACAAAAGCTAGAAACACGCTATTATTCATTATTCAGTTAAGTAGGTGTTCTTGTTCATAAGCCGGTAAATTGATTGTTTATCTTAAATAACTGTTTTCCTTTAGAAGAATGATAATTTGTAATTGTTTTTTTTTTCTTTATACTTTCCCCGGTTATGGATACTTTCTGGCGGATTAATCTCTCATATTTTTACTTATCGTGTTATTCCCTCCATTTTCACAGAGATTTTGCCATCAGGGCAGTTTAGTTCCGTTGTTGACGGAGAGAAACCTTTCTACATCCTGTTCCTGCCGCTTTCTGCACTCTTATTATCGTTTATGTAGTTTTCCCCTTCCTGTCTTCCTTCCCTACACACTCGCTTCCACACGCCAACGACGACGTTCCACACACACCCTACCAATTTTTTTTATTACTAACTTGATTTAGAAAACTCATCCATTCCAGTTTCATTGTCTCTTTAGCTGTATACTCAATAAGTACATTGTACAACATACTGCCGCAGTGGCGAACGATATTATACCTCTTCAGTAGTACTACGCATAATACCCCACTTCCATATATATATTCAGCATTTACCCTCACGTTCTTTTGCATACTTATACATAGTTATCACATTTCCATCCTGTTATCATCGTCTTAAGCAAGTATTTCCAAATGCGGAAAAGAATTTCTCTGATATGTATCATATTTATACTACCCTTGTTGGAGTTGATTTATTTACATTTTGAGAGAGAGTCAGAATTTCACTTCTATTATTACCAAAATCACTTTTCTTTTATCATATACTTTCCCTGGTGTTTTCCATTTTCTTCGACATGTTCGCTTCTCCATGAACCAGAGGTTTCTCTTTCTCGTGAACGCATCTTCTTTCCAGTTATTAGGTTCCACTGCGTATACTGTAAATACATAAGTTGATAGGTATATTTATAGCTATTTAAATACGTAAGACGATAGTTTCCTTGCCCGGGGTAATAATAAAGGGATGTGTACATAAAAAAGAAACGAGAAAAAGGTTAGAGTTACACATTACATATCCTTCGGTATTTACATTTTGTCGACGGGAGTCATTATTCTAGACGGAATGTTGTGAAAAATCGGGAACAAGCTAACAATATCGTTTCCACATTTTCCCCGTCGGCTGTTTTGATAACAAGTAATAAGTCGTTTCGTATCGAGCGCAAATTTCCTCAGAAATTTGCATGGGAAAAGGACAAAAGGGAAATAGACACCAGGAAAGGAGATTGAATTTGTTGCTCAGATTCCGGATCTATATAGTTACACAGAGTTACACTTGACAACTCTTACAGAAACGTTCACAACGCTATTCTTTTTTGATCAGCGGCGGCGAGCGTTCTCTGTACTTGTTAGTTTCCAGTTTCAGCATGACATGTGTAGACTCTTCGTTATAATAATTCTTTCAATTGGAATTTATTGCTGATTACGGTGACATTGATTAAGTACGGTAGTGAACATAACTAGGCCAAAGTTTGTTGGGTACCGGGATTCCTTAATATCAGTAATTGGACGAAAAGAAAAAGGGATATAAAAACACAAGTGAAAGAAATCATTTGTGTGGAAAACTTGACGGTTTTCTGTGTGGATGGGCAGGGAAACCAAAATGTAGAAGGAAAAAAGTATAAAAAAAGGAATGATGGTACGGTGAACTTATCAATCTTTTTTATTTCTTCTTTTTCTGGCTGCTTCCCATAAATAAGGAAAAACATGGATGGAGTATAAGGGTGAGAGCGGGACGCTCACACGGAACAAGTAGAAAAATACCTACATACAAGTTAATGCATTATACGTACCTATATATGGAGTGTTTTCCGGAAGGGGCAGCCCCACACCAGTAATACAAGTTATTTTTTACGTTTTTTTTTCTTCTCCCAATTGCCCAACAACTTTATCACTATATTTTGTTGGAAACCGGAGGATGGCAACCAGACCAGAAAACCGTATCGACACAATGAAGAAATATGTCTTGGAAAATCTCATAAATGAGATGAATTCGACGTTTTACTCGCATATTGGGCTTACAGACAACAGGACTGTCTGGGTTGGTTGTTTTATTGGTGGAGACAATTTTCCGTTGTTTCCGACTTTCTCTACAAAGTAGTATTTGGGATGAACATTTTCGAACATTTGGTTCAATCTGCACTACTATATCGGAATAGGATTAAATACATTTAATGCATTTATGACTACTGTCCACTCCCATGTTTTTATCACATGCTTTGGTCGCTGTTACATACATAGAAGGTAAAGGATGAATAGATTTTATTAAAGTGAATAATTTGACAGTGGACAATCTATTGACAATATTTTATCTTCTACAGACCAATTGGCTAGTGGAAAAAATGGAAAAGTTTAAACAATTGCTTTCCAATTGTGTCGTATTTCAAATAGGAACTGTCCACGTAAATGGGGAATATACCAAATTGTGTAATCTAATATTCTTTTGAAAGATCATGTCATATAGTGAAACGCATAACAATGCAAAATTGATAATGCATACCTAAGAAGAGTTATAAATAAAAACAAGAAGACGAGAGGGAAAACTTTTATTCTTGGATGATTGGTTCTTGAGCAACTTATCAATTTAATCTTGGTGTATTGCCGATGACAAGTTATCTCCCTGAGCAGTGTGTGTGCAGTATACAGTACACACATTGTACAAAAACACAAACTGTTAGTAAATCAAGATTTACTCCAGTACAAAACGGACCTCCAGTTTCCCAAAGAGTATCTAAGATCCAAGCTTTTATTAGCATACAAATTTTCTCCGTAGTTGTATGCCGTCATCCGAACCCGTATGTGTGACGCTCCTTACCTAAATAAAGCACAACAACCCATCAGAAAATTATACTTTCTATCCTCTTGTGAAGTCGAGGGAGTTTACGGAAACAACAAACAGTAGTAGGGAGAAAGCAAACGCGCCTTTAATTACCATCTTTGTTAATTACTTAATGTTCTCTAATGAGCTCCCTAATGCACCATGCATGAAAGAAACATTGCCTAACGTGACTACTCTACCTACACACACAATACACAGCAGCAATACCGTTTCCCTTCCGCCTTTCACCCAAGTAATACTCTACCCATTCCCCGTGCAGTCACCATTTATTATCAACAAGCTCACAATATACAGACTGATGAAAGGGGAATATGCTACGAGAAAATATAATAAAATGCTGGGTTGCTGCATTTCATTTCTTACCCTGGTGTTTTCCACTGGCTGATCAAGACTAAAAGGCACACTTTAATATAGATACTCAAAGTACACAGAGGGGCAAACCAGTATGACACTTTAATGTCGACAGTAAATGAAATTCTATAAAATACTTTGTTGAAATATCTTATGGCCAGTCAGGTATGTATACTACGAATATGCTTCTTATTTTCTCCACTCATCATCAGCAGAGAAAAAACTTTTCATTTTACAGCTTCCTTCCGTTGTTCGTTGGGGCCGGCAAGAACCAGAGCTCCCACTTGTCGTCGCGGCCTTATCCTGCTCAGTGGCAAACTGGCAACACACACCGACAGCGGACAACGACCATTTTTGAATCTCTCTCCAGCCTTGTACTTGTGTACTGCTTTGATACCACCAAATATGCTGGTTTCTGTACAAACATCAGGGAACAGTGTACAAACTTTTTCCTTTATATGAGCTTTTAAAGTGTTTTACACGAAAAAGGGATTAGAAAGTAGACAACTTGAAAAGTTGTTGCTCTTTTTTGTTTCGCCTTCAATTGTTTTTAAAGCTTTATCTGGAAATAACAATAAAACAATGTAACAAATAAGAAAGTAGACACCACTGTCATCTTCATCATCATCATGACTGCCCTGGTCTTCCTCTTTTTCGTTCTCCGACAAACCATCGTCTCTTCTCCCGCTATAAAATAGAAATTACAGATGCGTAAAAGCGGATTAACTTGGACAAGCTGGAAAAAGGAGGAAAGGCAGTCAAGTAGAGTAAGTGTGGAGAAACAACCTGAGAAAAACCAGTGGTGTAAATGCCGTAGAATTCTGTTTATTTTACGAAAAGCCTCCCATTAATATACCAAGAGCGCCTTACCAAGTACAAAAATATAATGTTCATTATACAGCCTACCTATACGGATATTTTTTGTAGAGACGTATTTCTTTACATAATGGAGCATTCCGCTATAAAGAGCACATCAGCAGCATATTATATAGGTATGTTCGCTTATTTAAGTAAGTTTTTACAGTAATTTAGTTTTGAACAGAGTAAAACTCGGACGCGTGAGAAGAGGCTTAGCAGCACTCTACTAAACAAGCAGACAAGACGCAGAAAGACCTCATTATTATTAGAGCAGCACGATGATGACGACGACGAGGACGGGAAAAAAGAGAGCGGCTTTACTTTGTACTCTTTGTGTTGCTCATCATCATTATCATCTTCATCGTTGTTCCTTATTTTGAGCAATTTTATCCTGTGTGCTTCTTCTTCTGCGAGAGAAAGATAATATGTACACAGACACACACACAACAGCCACACTTGACTACACTCTTTCGCGCGAGACTTTTCTCTTTTTAGTTTTCTTGGCTGTTACTCTACACGACTGCATCATCTTCGTCTTGATGCGCGCTTTTTCTCTACTGCTCATTCAGCCATGGGAAATAGAACAAAAGTAAGCAAGCATTTTCTCCAAATGAACCTTGATGATCTTCTTGATGAAGCTGAATGATGATGAACTCTCATTCTTGTTACCGTCTAGGAATGGAAAAATCCTGCAATGTGCTACAGCACATATGGATACAGTGTATAATGTCGATAAATTATATAGCATACCATCATCATCAACGAATATAGTTTGCACCCTTTTCACTGGCTCTCTTTGTTTTAAAATTGGTGAAAATTGTGAAAGTCGAAGGAAATGAGAGAGTCCATCATCATGAAAGTGATGTTAGAGAGAAAGCGGAGATCAAACGACAGTAAGTGTGTGGAACATCTTGCTCTCAATTTTTGTACGTAAATTTGAAATGTCATCAGAAGCAGCTGAAGAATAGACGGCGAGTGGAATCCTATACACGACACGATCTTCTTTGCTTGGTCTGGTTTCATCCTGATAATAATAATAATGATATACTTGAAAATCACTTTATCTCTCGGGTTCACTCACAGTAACACTCTCCTCTGCTGTCGCCTTTTGAGGGTGACACACGACGTTGAGTGAAATACACGAAAACGACACTACTACTACAACTTCTAGGACTACTACGATGTTTCTGGAAATACCCTACTTTCCCAAATCAGTTGCAGATGTGCTGAACGGATCCTGGTGTGGATCATTCGGGATCAGAGGGGGAGCTCATACCATTTGTATGATCCTTCGATTTGGTTATCTTGTCGCGTCACGTTATCGTGTCACAGAAAACGATGCGCTAAATGAAACGAGAATACGAGAACTTTCAGTCTTGTGAGACATGTCCGGGGCAAAGTGACTACGAACTTACCAGATGAAGATAGAAGAGATGGTGAGGATGGTGATTATTATTGCTTCCGTACAGAAGATCATGATCATCAAGGGAGTAAAATTAATGTCCATTGAGAGTTTTTAAAGTTTTC
>JAHZNB010002596.1:0-17499 GCA_027744295.1 Callyntrura guangdongensis | reverse complement strand
TGAAGTCGTTCTATGGTGATTGTTGATTTTTTATTTATGATATTGGAAGTTATGTAGTTATTACGCACACGGACATCTCGTTACAGAGAAATCCAAAGGTTATCATGGCATTGCATGAGCCAAGAACTTCATTTACTAAAAATTAGCAAAATAATCACTTACAGTTTATGTTAAAAACTCATTTAGATGAAATATTCTTGAAAACTGCATTAGATGTTCACAGTTTCTGGGATACCCATAAATGCCGATGTAAAACAGGGGTAATCGGTGACTTCAAACCTCCATCAAAAATATCATGTGTATTTCAATATGGTGAGGTGAATAACATAGTGCAATCTAATTTACGCCATTTTAGATTCACTGTTTTCACTTTTTAGTTGCATGCAACTTCCTTCGTCTACTTGAGTTTAACTAGTAATGGGCTAGCTTTGCGTGTTACTATACTCATACCATAACTCATATAAAGTAGTTGGTTTTGTATTTTTTATACTATAATTCCAATAAAGCAGCAATTGTAAATTGAGTTATATACTACCTATAGTATATAACTCGCACTTATTTTTCACATTATTAATTTTCAATAAAATAGCTAGCATATAGGTTGTTGTTTAGCAATGACAATCTTGAATACTCACTTCTTGAGGAATCTTAATATAATCTACTGAGATTACTGATTACTGATCGTCAGTGTTGTCACTTGTCAGTCCATTTGAATGGAACTTACTTGGATGGATTATTTACTTGTAGCAACACTATAGTTAGTTTCACTTTATTAGTATGAATAACAAGGACGGATTTTTTGCAAGCCATGCATACATTTGCGTGGAAATAGTACGTAGTGTGTGGTCAACAACACCATCCGCATTGTGTAACATGGAATAACGTTCGTTTTGAACCCGTTCGAAACAGCTACCTCGACAACGAACACTTATTTTCTTCCGAATGCGTCTTTACTTCTCGCCTAATTTAGAAAAGAACCTAATATATCAAGTACTATGACTTTTCTATACTACACAGTTCTATTCTGTACCATATAGTACAGTTTGTTTCCCACGTAAAAATGCGCTACGAGTCCGAGACGCCTAATGCCTGACTATACATTGGGTTGGCATTATGGTATGGGGAGGCATGCCGTTTGGTACTGACGCTTCTTTTACTAAACGATTAAAGACAACAATAAACAATGAAAATGTCTCGACTATAATACTTCCACGTGACCATATTTCACAAAAAACGAGGACATTTTAGTTGTTGATAATGATAATATATGTACATATTCTGGGAGGGGGTATCTTTATTACAGCTTTTTATCGTATTCATTCTTGTTTTCTTCTCCAGTTGTCCATGAAATCGAAGCATGTTGTCACCACCGGATTACTTTAACATGCGATGGCAGGAGTCATCAAAAACAACAACAACAACAACAAAAAAGCGACATGAGAATAGTGGTTGTGCAAGCGAGATACGTGATAGACCAAGAAGGACAAATTCCTGCGGTTCCTAGCTCACAACCACTCTACCCCTTTCCAGATCCCACAGAAAAGCAATTTCAGAAGAGCCGAAATAATGTGGGGTCCTCAGCATTAGACAATCCTCCCCTCTTCAAACATTCTAAAACAATCTCGTAAGTACTTTAGCAAGAATGTGAAATCACATAAACTAAATTAATTAATTGCGTTTCACATTACAACGTTCTCATTTTGTTGCGCCATTTTGGACTTTGTTTTGTTTTCTGTTTGGTGGTGAGTCTAAAAAACACGAGTTGTGTAAAAGTGTGGACGAAACATCATGAAACATGGTTCGCTTAAACTGGAAGCAGTTATATATTACGACTTGATTCAAATAGCGTGTAATTCGTATGAAATATCCCTCGTAGCTAACATAAAAAAATACTAGTAGTGTATTGGGAGATAAAATTCAAAGAAACTGACTTTGAGCATTTAATTACGCTAATTCATTGAATACAGCCCGTTTCCTGAAACAATGTTTAGTCAAATGTAAGCAATATTAGAGTTTGTAGATTGATTCTGAATTAGATAATATTAAATTCTCCAGAACTGTGATTTTAAGGTACATATTGTAACATTGTAAGTAGATAAACGTAAAATATTTTATTATTGTATACGTTAGAGTATTTACTTGATAAAGCGAAACCAAAAGGAAATTGAATGGTTTTATTATTACACTTATATGATTAAGCAAAATTAGACTGTGTAAAGAACTTGTTCTAACTTTGAACAGAATAGAATAGAAACTAATTTACGTTTTTACAGGCATCGAGGCATAAATCATTAGATAGACAGTGAAAGAGAATCTAAAATTAAGGCACGTCTCCTCGTTTTCTACACAAAACGGCAGGAATTGTATAGTACAAAAGAGTGTATACATGTGGCATGTATACAAGTAAGGTGGTATTGATGAAAGTGGAAAATATAAATAGCGCTTTTTTCTATTCATTCTTTCTTCAGTTGTCAAATGTAAAATATTTTTGTCACCTTTGAACTTCAGGCTTTGGGATCTCGACATAAAATGGATGCATGACTTGACAAAGGACAAGTTACCTCATCCGATTCATGTGAACGCACCTCCTTGGCATCCCTCACATATATCTACATTTGAAGGAAAGCTACCGTTCCTTTTCCATCCGCGTAAAGTTACAACGCCTCCAGTTTTTCCCGACGACGGGCTTAATTTCACCTCATCTCGTGTGATAGAAATGCCTCAGTATCAGATGGACTTCCTCGACAAGAATAGTATCTGGCGAGAGCCGTTATTTCATGTAGGACCAACAGAAAGTAGTATAATGTCAGCCGAAAGTTCATTACAACCTACGGTACCCTCAAGGTTCTCCAGTAGTGGTTTAGATGGTAGTGCCGTAAGAAGAACGCGTAACAGAGGGCAGCCATTACCAACTGATGTTTATGAGCAGGCACCATCATCCAGAGAAAGTCGGAGTGAACGTATTTCTTCCTTTTACAACGTCCACTACAATGACGGCTCAGGGAGATCCAGTATCGGAGAATGCTGGTCGTACCAGGCTTTGAGTAGTACAAGTACCACTTTCACCACAGACCCGAACCGGGTGAAACCTCCGTGGCATTTTAAGGATTTGAGGGCATATTTTAATCAAAGGTAAGTGAAAGCAGGTCGGATGAACTTTAATGTTTTAAATTGATAAAAATATGACGATATAAAGATGAAGGTGAAAGTCAAGTCGAGAACATACTAAAGGAGCGAATACATTCATTTTATTTTATAACTCACATACATATTTTAACAAGAACTACGCACCTAAAATTGCTTCCTTATAAACAACTTTACGTGGCAATAATCAAATATCAAATTTAGAGCCTGCCAACAACAAAAGATATTTAATGTTCCCTCTATGTAAACACAGCTTGCGAATAGATTCGTTAGTATTATTTCTATCTTTCGGAAACAGTGTCAATGTATGTACCATACTCACCCACCAACACCAGACCGGACACAGTCAAATATTAATGGACATAAAGTTGATAAATACATACTCAACATATTTCTCCTCTGTGTGTGAAAATCCGTGGTGTAATTAACAGTATAATTTATAATTCATTTACTCCCATTCCCCAAGTGTGTTAATTAGTAATCGTTTTTGATTTTCTTCGTATGTAAACTTTACCTTTAGCGTCAGACTTTTCGGAAATGTCTGATTATGCCAAAAACCCACACACTTTTTGGGCTTTTTGTCTTTGATTGGTAGTTTTACGTAGGCCGTCAGTATTTATTTAGGTGGCACAAATTTCATAGACTACAAGTTATAGTTCATATTACTTGATTATGTCAAAAACCCACACACTTTTTGGGCTTTTTGTCTTTGATTGGTAGTTTTACGTAGGCCGTCAGTATTTATTTAGGTGGCACAAATTTCATAGACTACAAGTTATAGTTCATATTACAAATAAATAATCAAAATGTTAATTATAAAAATATTTGATTTCATTCGTTTCTGTTCAAGTAAGTACTCTAGTGCTGGTGAGATATGTCATGTCATGCGATTCATTTGCTGCAATACCTTAAAATAAATTAGCTTTTCCTTAGTGAATAAAATGTAGTCATATTTCGTCAAAACACAGCTATAAAGCGTTTGCTTTATATAACACTAGCTGAAAAGACCCGTTCTTGAACAGGAAAATTTTGCGATGAACGTTATGTTCAGTTCATTTTGGCCCTTCTATCAGTGAGTATAGTAGGGTACCCATGCATTTTCTCAGTATCAGTACCAGTAGCAAAGTAGTAATATCATTATTCCCCCAGACATTTAACATTACCAGTAGCAGTACCATAGCTGGTACTTGTACTGATAATTCAGTATTTTTGCTACTGCAGTAAATATTTCCTGCTTAAGTATAGATTCCTGCTTATTTTCAGTATTTTCAGTAGCTGTATCAAAAGTTGAGTGGCAGTATTGCACAAAATATTTTCTAATACCAGTATCAGTAAAAGTACCAATACTCTTACTGATACCCAACTGTGAATTCCACTAACGTAGTTTTTGTGGGTTCGGAACTTACGTACCAAGTTTCAATTGAATTAATAAAAAAATGAAGATATTTCTAAGTTAAAAATAAAAACTTCCTTGGGACTATAAAAAAGACTGGCATCGATTGATGTGGTTAGTCCACTACTAGTGCATTATTACTACAAATTACAAAGCAGCAGCAGTGTCAAAATGAAGTGCACAACTACACGGACAAAATAATAATGACAAAACTGTACAGAGAACTAAAAGTACATGGGGTTAGAACTCTGTATTTTTTTAGTAAAATGTGTTAGGAAATGCTTTTTCGTAAAAATTAAATATTCCCTGTGAAGATAAAGTTTTTAGAAGTGACCCTATTGGGTCTAAAAAATGACCAGGCCATTTGGGTTGAGACTTTGGCTAACTAATTGTTTATGGCATCCAAACTGAATAAGAAAGAATTGACCTTGTTGGATCTGAAAATGGCCACTTTGTATCCCCACTTACGCTATCGTATTTTTGGTGGGTTCCGAACCTTTGTACCCAATTTCAACCAAATCGGTTAAGAAATGAAGATTTTTTACGTTAAAATTAAAAATTCCCTGGGAATGAGACGTTGGCTTAGTCATCAAGACACCGACTTTTTCGACAAAAGTGACACACTACTGGGCCAAGGAATTAAATATTTTCCCCGAACATTGATCAAAAAACTTTCCAGAGAATGTCTGCATGAGCGGCAAATTTGGTTGCAATCGGTTCAAAAGTTTACAAGTTATAATTAAATAGACAGACAAAAATTGCGTTATATATAAATAGATTGCTGATTTTTTCATATTCTGCGTGATCACTTCCCGTTAATGTAGCTACTGGCATCCTGCGCAACAAAACATCTTTTACAATTCATGAATTTGACAGACTTAACGGTGTACTTCACTTCATGTAAATTTCTGTTGCAACATGCATAAAACATTCTGTATCCTAATGTCATCATGATAATAAGCCAAGCGGAAAAGACTCAATAGAGAACGCAGAAGCAGAAATCACAAAGCTCCAGTTTTATTTTTATTTTTGAGTGTTCTGCACTTCCAAGTACAAAAATGTTAAAGTCGGTAAATTGACAAGTATGTTGTTGTAAGACAATCTGCATCAAAGACGTGACGTGAATAGCTAAAGATATGAGAAAAGAGTAAAACGTTTTCGGAAGAAAATTGCTTCATCTTCATAGTTTGATTCGTATTTTCGTACAAAAACAGCAACAGCAACGTATGTACAAACGTGAAGACGACTGACGACAAAAATATAAAAACCCAGGGACTAAAGGGAAAAGGGGGAAATGAAAGGAAAGACGACCAAAGAGAAACAGGCGTCAATTCCGTTTTTAGATATATTTTCTTATTTGCTTTTTATTTCTTTGTATGTCCCCCAGTTATTTTTATTACAATTACATTCTGCTACTGGCATCACAAAAAACGACTCGTCAGTCTGTTCAACTCCACAAGGGTTGCACACAAGTTGGTTACCGTTTGGTTACACTTCCAAAGTTTTGTTCACCAATAAAGGAAAATAGGAATATTGCTGGGTTGGCGATGATAAAAGTAATAAAGACCTTATTCTTTTCTATTTTTCATCTCCATTCATTCACACATGAAAAGGTTACAAAATGACAATATACAATCTATACGGATAAAAAATGTACTCCTATATCTATTAGCAGCTACTGTGCGAGGGGTCGGTAGTCTGTACTTTACTTTGCTATTTCTGGCTGGAGCAAACAACTGGAACCAACCAGAAAGATAACAAGATAGAACGACCGACAATTGTTGATTTATACGGGCATTATAATTTTCCTTAGTGTGATGATATGTACACATGTACCATTGATTACATACGAACTGAAGCTAGAAGCGAGCCTACCTATCCTATTGTGCGTCGTATGATGTGTGCTGTTAGTTTCTCCAGGGAACAAATAATTCAAACAAACAGCTATTGCTAGTATGATCTGCATCGGGATCATGATCATTACAACTTACATATAACCATCATTCCTGTTATTGTACTTAGCTAACAAAGTGGAAAAAACGAAAGAAAAATTGAACTAAAGTTTTTTCTCAATTTTTTTGATCTGATCATAATGCAGTCACTTCTATTACCGTCTGGTGCACTAGAATGTGCACTAGGCATAAAAATTCATTCATCCATTCAGCAGAAATCCCAACTAGTTTGATAGTCGATCCTGGGTCGATGGAACGGGGTTACAGAATACAAGCGTGGACATCGTTGATAAATATGTAACCACACTGTGAATAATAAAATATACACTCATTCTAGAGTACGCAAGGCAAGGGCAACTGTGAATGGAATATCAAGAGCAAACGTCAACTTTGGCGGTATTGTAAGGAATTCAGTGAACGAGAAATGAATTAAGTTGCTTACAATTTTGTAACACAACAAAAACTGAATGACTTGTATTCTTTGGTGTAGCTGAACAGAGTTGCTGTACTATCTAGAATCTGTAAGGCACCGGAGATGGTATGTGTATCTGAGAACCAGCAGGAGTCGTCATAGAGTCAAGCTTCCTTGGATGATGCCATTGTGTAAAGGGTTACACGATAACACGATAGTTTTCAATGTATAATAGTACGCATGATGGCTGAGGAATCCAGGAATATGTGTATTTTAAAGATAAGGACAAAGATCATTCACATTCACATTATACCAAGGGGTCACCCTCTTTGTGTTTCGTGATTCCTGGTTCGTTATCGATCATCTCAGCAGAGCTGAAAGATTGCTTGATAATTTACTTTCGTTAAAGTTTCGTTTAGATAGTGGCTTTTCCAGGCTTACGCCACGACTACATTTTATCCTCGCATTTTTCTTCTTCCCCTTCTCCATTTTCAAAGGTACAAGACACAACGGGATATGGATCGGAAATTATGATGGGGGACCGTATTTTTGTGTTTAGGAACTCATTTGCATGTTTACTTGTCACTTTTTATTTTTACTGTTATTGTATTAGGCTGCTGCGAGCCAGAACGAGCGAGCGTGCCAGGCTTTCGGTAGAAATAACTTTGAGTTTACATGACAGGAAAAAATAAATACTCATAAAAATGCATTTGTGTCAGTGTGTAAATAAAGCAAAGATATATTTCTCTGTGTACATTTACATTTTTATCTCATTCCCCCTCGGTCGTCATTTTTGTTATATATGTATATCATATTCAGATGTACCTTTAAGCGATGAGTTATTGTTACTAAAATATGCGAACTATTATATGGGTATTCATTCTATCTTGCAATGCACCGTACCCTGCTTATTTTTTATACCACTGGTGCACGAAACATCAGAATAAAACCAGGAAAGTAATGAAAGTAAAGTAATTGTCAAGTTGCATGATAATGACGGTATCGTAAAAGCAGAATGCTTTTATGAATATTTAGGTAATCCATGTTTTGAAAATGAATGATTGCAGGGCATGCCCAACATTACTGTTGTCTGCTATTTTCCGAGGGAAGAGTAAAAAAGGAAGCTCTCGTGACCTTGGTAGGATTGTCTAACATCCACACTAACAGCCTATATGCCAGTGATGCCTATAATAACTGATCTCTGGTTAGCGACGGCTGTGTTAATTTAGCGATATTGTTGCAACTTGCAACCGTATTGGGTCAAATTCCCAGGTGGCACTGTCGTGTTGTTATTGTTGAACCCTGGCTACTATTCTTTCCAACTTTAATGGAGCCAGTAACACGAAACATATTGGGAAACCAAAGTTCTAATTAGGAACTGCGCAAGCAATTACAAACCGTATTTTGTAGACAAAACAGCTTTTCTTTGAATTTGTTGGTAGGTTCTTGTTGTGCCTTATTGTGTGAAGCTCCTGATTGCGTAAACTATACGCAAGCTTTTCTACACAACAAGCGTTTTGAACTGTTATGTCATCTGTGAAGTGGAATTCTATTGAATCATTGTGTTTACTCCACAAATGACAAAAACAAGCTGTTTAGCAGTGGCCATGAATGAAGCAAACGATGTGGCACTACTTATCATTTTTTATCAATGAAAGTAAAAGTTACAATCTGTAGATGATTGGATGTTAGGATACTTTCAGATCAGTCTATTCAAACAGATTTAAAATGCATGCCCGACCTATACTAAATTTCAATTTCAACCAAGTTTGTTCCAAGGGAATAAAAGCTTGATTCAATCTTTATATTACAAACTAAAAATAGTTTGTTTTAATAACAAGGTGGGATTGTGGCTTCCAATTTTCCAAACTTAATTGCTGCACATGAAGTATCTACTTTCTACCTAAAATGTGTTCGATAAAAATGGGCAGATATGTAGTTAGGTTATACACTCGCTCTATTCAAATATTTGATTATATAGCAAAAGTAAACTTAGAGTGGAATTTTCTTTACAAGGACGGACGTTCTGTATGAAGGGATTTACTAAAAGAACAACACTTTCCTTTGCGTAGGCGAGACAAATCAAAATAGTTAAGCTTTTTAATGAAGGCCTTTTGATAATCTAAAGATGATATGTTGAGTACCTAGATGCTTTTCTATTACGATAGATATTATCATAGGCTGCGGAACAGGGGGGGATGAGGGGATCAAATCCCCCCCTGAAATTTTATTTTAACATTACAGGATAGGGAACCTAATACATTACAGGGTAGGGCTGACCCCCCCTCAAAATCCTTGTTCCGCAGCCACTGGATATTATGAATAGAATATGTAATGATTTTATTTCTTTCGTAATAAATTATTTCGTTACAGATGCAGTGGAAGAAACAAATGTTCGGTAGAGCTTCTTCGGGGAAAACAGCCGGATCCCGATGTGACAAACTTGTGCCACTTGTTACCTGAAGGAAAGATTATCGTGAAATATTTGTGCTACGAAGCCAACTCAGGTAAGCCGGCAAGTTAATACTTACGATATTTGATAGTTGCCACTACCCCAAAAGGTAGACATGAGCTGAAATTAGCGTTTGTTAAAAACATTTTCTTCTGTTTATGAAATGTTTTTCGAGCTTGTGTGTTTTTTGCAAATAAAAATGCATGTCACTTAGCGCCCGTGCAGGTTGTTAATATACATAATTGGATCGTTAGTAGGTGTGCTAATTAGCAGCATTTTAATGGTACACTTCGGTAAGCTAAACGCAGACTGACACATACGTTCTCCTGTATTTTATTCATATTTTTTGCATGTTTGAGACAGTTTTTTAGGTACGCTTATTATACGTGACATATAAGTAAAACTAATTGATTTTCTCATCATATCTCATCATAGTTATACAATTGTGAAATTCCAAATGTTTTTATCGAAGTGAAGTTTCACACAAATACAAGCGCCTTTAAAGGTTAAAAGGCGCATTCACAAAGTTTTAAAATGAAATTTTGGAAGTTGACGCCATAGATGTGAGAAAGATGTGTTATGTGTTACAAAGTATCGTCATGTATTTGTAAAAAACATCGTGTCTAGTTCGACTAAATACTCTACGTAACTAATCTTAAGAACCCCAAGTGTGTCTATATGAATTGTGAAACCATGCAGTGATGGCAGTCGAAAGCTGATTCAATTTTAGCAACAGAAAACATATCTGATAGGTTACCTGAAAATATGATAATAACGACTGACGGAGTAGGAGTATTGATGTTACGCATACTTACAACAAAGAAAGCTTGAATTAAATTTATTTATCTACTGCTTTAGTTTTATTGTATCATGAACATCTTAGGTAGCATCAATATAATATGCATATTATGCAGTGTTTTTCGTCTTGTCGATGTAATGTAATGACAAAAGCTGTGTCTTGAGCGTTTGATATGTATGTATATTACAAGGATACTCAAGTTGTTGAATGTTCACCACAGAAGTGAAACAAGCGACACATAATATAAAAAACGTTTCTAGCTAAGTCTTTTAGTACACGTACTAAAATACAATGAACTAAAACCCAGTGAAGGTTAAATAATGATGAACAATAGTCTTCAAGGCTAAAAACTCATGAGAACCCAGAAAAGATTATGGAGGGTCCTTTGCAATTTATACAAGATACTGTTTATCGTGTTATGTGCCTGTATAAAATAATTTGTGGGAGCAAAACAAAAATGTTTAAGCGTTACAGGACAAAACGGGTACTGTGGCCGCGTGTGGAGTAATACTTCAAGACATCGACAAAAGTAGAGCAGGTACTTGATATACACACGAATGCTCACGTCATGGGTGGTGGCTCATTTAACATTGTTTGGATTTTCATGCTTGCTTATTTCAAATGTCGAGATGGAATTTCTTCCAGGACACAGAATATTTTATTATGTACGTGCCAACGAGTGAAACGTAAGCACATTTGCGCTTACGACTCAATGAATCGTTTCTTGGTAACAGTAACAAGAAGTAGGAGAAATTGTTCACTGAGGCGTCGCTTGAACCATATAAATACATAATACATCAGTCTCACAGAGTTAGGTCATATGATAATCTAAACAGCTTGTTCAAATTTAGATTTTGACTAGGGAATTTGGAGGCAATGCGAACAGAGATAAATACATTTATTACCTACGTCTATACCTATTTTGTCAGTATAAAAGACAATTTAGGCTCTACATGAAGACTATTTGAAAAAACACAAAGTAAATTTAAATAGAATCCAACTTTACAATTTCTGCTTACGATAAATTAAAACATTAAAAAGTAAACCTTGTATTATGAATGACATATTAATATTATGCTGATATCAGAACCATGCTTGAAAGCCACCGTCGTACTTTAAATTTGTTTTTATATGAAACGAGAAGCGTGTAACACTAATGAGAAACTACTGAAAAAATCGACCCCATCGAACTTTGACCGCCCTGGGGTTCAATGGGGTCAAACTTTGCATAACCTCCTAAATATGTATTATGTATCTGTATGCCAAGTTTCAGCTATGGCTGTCATTTGACAAAATGTGACCCTCAGGAGGTTGACCCCAAACCCCAATCTTCGAACTTATAAGAGCTATTGAACATATCTATCCACCATATCATTGATCAAATCACATTGATTGGCGAAAACAGAATTTTAAAATTCGTTTGCGTTCACATGCGGACAGACAGACATGAAGACGATCTCTTTAACTACTGAATACTTTCTCAGTGGCTAATAAGCTGTGAAACAAATAGAAGTAGGAAAGTAGTGAATAAAAGAAATATGAAGGAAAAAAATCTTAGTTGCATACTAATTTGATCAAAATCGCCACACAAGTTCCTGAGATGTAACGTTTTCACTAAATGACCTTTGACCCCTTTGACCTAGGGGGTCAAACTTGTGTCTACTTATAGAGGAGACCATAGGCTACCTGTATGCAAAGTTTGTTGCAAATCGCTTCGTAAATAACAGAGATACACCTAACTCACATTTGACTCCGTTGACCAACTAGAGTTCCTTCAAGTTCCTTGATACAGACGGGATTTAACTTTTCAAAAATGGTAGCATATTATGCTTGTCCTGTCAATATAGTATCCTTACAAAGATTCCGAAAGTTTGTATGAAACCTGTAAACACGCAAATAAAGCAATACAATACAATTCAGTTAGCAAAACGTCCATCCTGTAAAAAGAAAATAATAATCATAAATTTTCAGGTGCGCTTACTTACAGATGTCTTCCAGATATTGGCCTGCTATCCAATGATAGGTGACGCTCTTGAAATGAGTAACCCACAAGGGCGCAACCAGGGGGTCAATTGACTCCCCTCCCCAAGACTTTAGATGACTTAATATTTTACAAGACTTGTCACATGACGAAGCAATTGAGTAATTTTTTATACAACAAGTCATTGCAAATCTTCCTTCTAAGCACAAACAAAGTTAATTTGATGAAAAAATACAACGCGAATCACTTCATTTTAATATTTTTGTATTTATGTTTGTCATTAAACATGAACGACACCATTAATTTCGTGCAGGACGGTGAAAATTCTGATGGAAGAACACGAATTGACATTAACATCGACAGCAAGGATTAACTTTTTTGTGTGGTGGTTTGTGTGGTTAAATAAGACAATTGCTATTAAATTATTATGTCACCGAATAAATTGTTATTAAATTTTAGTATCTAGTCCAAATACTAGAGAATTGAAAAGCTTGAAGATAAAGTTTCAGTAGTTTTTGAATGGTCCTCGGTATTTTGACAACATTTTTACCTGAGGCAAAAAATCCCATTCGGACGTTGTGCTTAAGTGCGTACTGGAGTAAAAATGTAAAAACAAAACATCCAGCTTGGATTTCATGAAGAAAAAAATTACGTGAAATTTAAAGATAGCGGGGTTTGCAAGTAAAATTTTTTTGAACCTGGCCCCCAAAAAAGCATCCTGGTTGCGCGCCTGAAACCCCACAGTTAGAAAGCTCAGGATTTCATGTTTTAAAGCGATATTTCATTCAGAAACGAGATATATATGTACTGTGCTCAACTGTTGGCATCATTGAGTAGTATGCTTTTTACCATAAATGGGATTCAGCCGCAATAGCGAATAACTATATATATACACAGACGTACTTTTATTAAATTACTTGAAAATGTTTGATAATGTGAGTAAAGCAACTGTTTGGCACACTGATGTCGGTGGATGTACATACCTTGTATTTGGGATAGAAGTGACCAACGGTAGCATCATAATATATATGCACCACTGTTTCTGTATTGCTTTCCCAAAAAGTGATGTAGTAATGCTACAAGAAGAGCCATTACGTAAATGAAAGTCATCTCCTTGAGGAAATCCTCCCCGTTCAGCATAACAACAGAACAAAAACGAGGAGCAGAGATACCTAATTCAAAAAGGGAATGTCTATTCGATGTCTATCGTCCATAAAAAACAAAGTTTCTAAAAACTTTTTGTCTGGGCATTGTTAAATTTAGACAAGATTACTGACAGAATGGGATGCAACGAGGGTGTGCTTCCCCCACCACTCTCCGGTTTTTTATGTGTGCCTGTCGGCAGTCGTGCCTGGGGAACAAAGAAAAACAATGATTGAATCAAAATGGAAATGTCCTTACGTAACATTTTCTTGAAGTTGCTTTACTTCTAGAGATCATCTTCATTAACTTGAAAACAGTTGTTGCTTTACATTTCAAAACAAATTTCGCTCTTTCATCGTGAAACTTGCCGTTGTACTGCCTCCCTTTGCCTTTCAAAAGAGAAGTAACCTTTTTAGTGGGAAAGAAGCTCATGTGATTTCTTTACAAGCACGAATTTGCGACCAGTTACCAATTTCAAATAAAAAAGCAGAAAATCCTTATTCTACACTTTTTGCGGCGTTCACTACTTATTTTCTTTCCCTGGGATGCGACCATACCGTACACCCTTCTTACTTGAATATACAGAACAAGGAAGAAACGTAAACAAAAATGAAAAGAAAGTCATAACAACGAGGAATTATTCTATACATTGAAGAAAACTTTTCTGGTGGATACATAATTTGTGATTCTGCCTTATTTGAGAAGTTGTAGGTGCCGAGACAAATTGTAATATCAAATATATTCACATACTTTAGGAAGCACATTTGCTAGTTCCTTACAAAATGGTCACTACACCGAAGAAGATTGTATGTTTTACGGGTTCGTTTATTGTAATTGGGAAACCACTAACCATATACCACTACCACATCGAAAACGGGGATGAGGTAGCAGGCGAGAGGGTTGCACCATCACACCGCATGGGGCAGGATGACATTGAGCTATACCCATTGTATATGTATTGTCGTCTGAGCCGTTTTAGTTTTTTTCTGTTTGTTCACCCAAACATCGCCTCGTCAGCACATCATATAGAAGCATAGCAGCCAGCGTATATAGACGCATACCATAAAAATAAATTTTTATTACTTGCTATTGTTGCATTTTTCCTCGTTTTATGATCTTCTTTGTACATTCCTTCTGCTAGTAATCATGATGTTGCTAAAGATAGCCTGGCCTTATTTATTGTAAATATCATAAAATTATGCGTGCCTCATAAAATTACAAATATATTACAGAAAATGCTGATGGAAAATGTCTCGTACGAAGCCGACTGGCCGTATCAACATGTGCGACGCATTATGAATACATATGGCACATTTCCGGATGGGTCTAATGATATGCCACAATAAAGTATCGCAGTCTACGTACGTACATCTGCCGGCGATAATTTGGTTCGGGTTTTGTCGAATTAATCATTCTAGATCACATGTTGCTGAGACAAAAATGGAGACAGCCTGGTTTCCCTGACATTGTCTGTCCCTAGGGAATTTCCATGAATGTGAACAACACGAACAAAGTTATTTGTAGCCAAAAATGCTGAAGTCAAACCCGGATAAAGGATAAAATAGTTAGAATGCTGTGTTCCCCCCATCGTACGACATAACAAAAGACGGGACAAAAGGATGTGCACAAGTGGACAAGAGAATTTAGCATTTTTGTAGAAAATGAGGTTCTTAATTTTCATGCATTCTTAATTGAAAAAATGTACGTTTATTGGGTATCCAGATGTGAATCGCACGAAAAAGTGATCGTAAACAATTCCAGTTTACTACGACACCCGGGCCCCATTCAGATGGCATTCACAAGGTTATGAATGATGTTAGTTGAAATACATAGCGAACTTGAACTTGGTCTGGCATTGGAGCTAATAAAATATTAGATATTTTTATTAATCTATGTTCAACCTTTCTTTCGCTAGCTAAAATATGGCCTTGTGGAATTCTCGCTCGAAAATTTCCCTCATTTTGTTCTGTCACACAGGGATTTTTACTTGTGCATATGCAGTTTGACTATTGACGCACGTGTTCATCTTGGCAGAATGCTGAGTCTTGACGAAAGTCGGAATGTGTAAATACTATGCCGTTACTGGCGTTTTCACACAGTCCTCTTGTGTTTGAAGTCTTCAAGTAAGTTGTTCCTAAGCCATGGTAGGTGTATGACTACATGAAGTTCATATTTTGAATAGCGTGACACTTCTCCAGGAAAACCACCTTCCGGGGTAAACACCGGTAACGCTAACAATGCATACATGGATGAATGAATGAGCAATTTATTAATTATCGTATTCTCTTTGCATTTCCATTAATCAGCTTTTTCATCACGTGAGACTAAAAACCGGACAAATCTTCGTTTTGTATTTCTTTTCGCTTACAATTCGTCACGTTGTTATAAAAAACTTCTTTATCGTTTATCATGTTCACCTAAGATTAGTCGAGTTCAAAATTCACAATTGTTCTTGATTGAGTCTATGAAGGCTATGAAGGCTTTGAAGGGTTAGGAAGGTTTTTGTGACAAGAAAATAAAGAACTAGCATTGCGTAAACCAAGTAATCGTGCCTGAAACTCAAGTAATTATCACTCTCGTCCCTGAAAGTGTAACCAGTTATTTGCCAATGAATTAAATGACGTTTGTTTTGATCATCGTGTACAATAGATAATAGATCTTGTACTACTAATGTGAGTGCTGACGGATGTTGTTTAATTCATTAAATTATGAGTCCCATGTTTCACACGACCAAATGATCCGCTATCGCTCGATGCTAATGAATGAAAAACTTCAAACACTCACAACTTATGATGACGCGACTAGCTGAAGGGAAAAACGACGAAAGACAAAAGGGGAGATAACGGGTACAATAAAACTGAACGGTGTCAGCCAGTGCTTCACGGGCCACCGGTGACCAGTGCAGTGGTCCGGTGGCTCACGAATGGGTCGGTGGTCCACGAATAGGTCGATGGCCCATAAAAGGTTGGTGGCCCGGTGTCCGGTGGCCCATTTACAAGGGAAAACCGGTGGCCGGTGGCCCATTTACAAGGGAAAAACCGGTGGCCGGTGGCCCACGAATTGGTCGGTGGCCGGTGGTTCACAACTAGGTCGGTGGCCGGTGTCCGTGAAGCACTGGTGTCAGCACGGTGAATGCTTGTTAAGGACGGTTGACTCGAAAATCAACTATGAGATTACGAATTGCGAGTTACATTATTTACCAAAAAGACACTGTGTTTGACTAACAAAAGCTACAACAATGCAAGTTGGATGATTCTGCTGTTTATTGACTACACTAGAAAATATTTCCTGGAAAATGATATCGCAACCCGTAATAATGAGCTCGTCAATATATATCGTTTATTCCGTGAATTCATACATTATTCATAATCAGAACAATGACATCAAAACGTAGGGATTTTCTTTAGTTTGCTAGTGTCATTGAAAATGTCTCAACAAAACATAAACCCTACGTGATCTTTTCAGAGTTCCTTACGACGGTTTACCGTAGAAGAGAGCTGTTGAAAGCTTCAAGGTTTTTTTATTGTCGTGCTTTCATCCTCGTTTCATTTCACAGTGACATCGTGCTGTGGGTTTTGTTCTGTTACTACTGCCAACTGCCATCAATCACGCTTCAGATGGTTCAGCAATTTTCTTTCACCTCTAAGGAACAAAAATGATCTTTCCTCTGATGATCAAACAATATAACTTAGAAAAGTCTTGAAAATAAAATAGAAAACTTCATGTACCCCACAGAAATATGTAAATATGTAGAAAATATAATACCTTGCTATGCTTGCACTGCTATGTTGGATGGAATTTATGTCTTATGGAAATACGAAATTTGTTATTTGTCTAATTGTTGGAAAGGTAATTGTTGACACAAAACAGACGTTATATTTTAATCAATCAAGGTAAATGTATACATTAGGCTAAACACGCAGTACTGTTTTGTTTTAATTCAGTAAAATATAATAGGAAAAACAGGATGCAGCTTCACTGGGAGTTTTGTCAGGTCCCAAATTTGGCTAAAGCCATATTGTTCCTGTATTATGCTATATTATGCTAATACGGATGTTCCAGTTTAGGCATAAACAAATTAGCCGAGTGCAGAGTGGAAAATTTATCCATTTTCAATGCACCGGTACTTCTTTATGGAGCTGGCTTCCTATAAAAAGGGCCGCAGCCGAAGTACCATCATCGGTTATTGTTCATTGTAAGTCTTCAAGAGAAGGTCACTCTCT